>CM055850.1:18936010-19232604 GCA_029490765.1 Euthynnus affinis | reverse complement strand
ATATTATTGTTTTAATTGTGTGATTTCTGACACTTTTTTTTGTGTGTGTAGTGTGTGTTTTTTGTAGACTGATCAACGAGGGTCATATTGACCTGGTAGTCAACCTGCCCAATAACAATACACGCCACCTAAAGGATAACTTCCTCATCCGCAGAATGGCTGTCGACCATGGTGTTCCCCTCATCACTAATTACCAGTCGGTAAATGTCACAACATCTATGCTTACCTTTTTTCTCTTTTATTTGATGGGCATCCTGCTTACAGTAACATATTTTGCATGATCAGATAGTTATTTCTCAGTATATGTTTTATTCAGTATATTTATATATTTGGTATATGTTTTAGATTTGCATTATTTCTGCTGTTTTATAAAGGTTCCAGAGTCAAAAAAGATTTGTCTAGTATTACAGCTTGTTTTAGGTCCTAGTTCCTAAAGATGTTTGGTATGGGTAATGTATGGTGACTTTGGAGGTAAATCTATAAGCCACTATTTTACTTTATACTTAAGATTAAAACATTCATTCAAAATTCATTTTTTGTGCTTGAAAATGTTTCTTCTGTGTGTTATCAGGTTGTGAAGCTGTTTGCAGAGGCAATTCGCTATGCGGGTGAGCTTGACCACTACCAGCCTCTTCCACTACCGGCAGAAAGAAAACCAACAAAGAGGAGCTGGCCATCAGAGCTAGAGCTTCCTTCCCTGCCCTTTGGTTCCCTTTGTAAAACAGCAGTATTAAGTGGGAGCAAATGTATGTAATGTAGTTTCTATAAATTTCTTGTATCTGTTTTCCCATTCCCTGATGTCAACAAAGGATGATGTTGAGTTATTTTAGGGGAGAGTTACAGTCTGTCAGGAGTTACCTAGACCAAAACACAAAGGATGTTGATGCTTCATGAAAAACCAGGTTGCTTTTTACCAAAGTATTTTTAAAGGATTTATAAGTTGTAACTAACGGCTTCAGTACTGGTTAATACATTAATTTATGAATGCTTTATAGATCGGTTGTGAAAACCATCTGGTTGGTTATCCTCCTTCAGCAGGACTCTTGCTTATAAATGTTAATAATTAAAAAAGGGTTCTTATGGGGTCCCATTTCTTAATTATATAGTGGGTTATAGTAGGTGTAACAGTATATCATAGCATGATATTTCATGATACAAAATGTGTTGTTAGGCATTGTGTAGGGTCTGCAGTTGTAAATGGTTATACATCATTAGAAAAAGGACTATGGTCCAGGGGCACAAAGGATCTTATTTTACCTCTACAAATCCTCTTAAAAGACACTAAAAGTTCCTAGCCAAGAGCTTCCTCCTAAGACCAATTCACAAAACTGCTGAGAACAACTTTTACTAAGCTAAGAGAAATGTCAGGGTTTATCCTGTTGCTGTGGATGACATCATGTCTTCCGAATTAACTTCATCACTCCACAGTGGTCTGTTGGAGATTGCAGGAGTGCAAGGAACAAATTGTGTTAAATTAAAATTGTTGGATATATATTAAAAGATAAAAAGATAGATCTTTCCGTGAATGTCAGAAGTCAAAACGTCCTTTAGAGAAAACTTTCTTACAAACTAAAAAGACAACTTTCATGCTGGATGAGTTGGGGACAGAAATGTTAATTTATTAATGGCTTGTAAGTAAAATATATAAATAAAGCATTAATAGATGATGTCTTAACCATTAATAAAGCCCTTGGTTACAATTGATAAAGTGACTCATCTGAAAGTGGTATCAGACAGAATAACAGCGCTGCCTTTACACTGTAAAATGTATTGTAAACACTGTGAAGGGCAGTTGTTTTCTGTTTCTTTTTTCTTTTGGCTTTTATTTATGATCAGTCCTTTGTTTTGTTTCATTTTTCAATGTGTGGACCTCTGTGAATGTGATGCAATGATTTGTTTCAACATCTCAGCTCTGCCTAACATTATAATAACAATGGTTTGGCAAAATGCCTTATTACACATTTAGTCTCACATCTTTAAGACTTAAAATGGTGTTGAAAATGTACTATATAGTAACCGTTTACTATATCCTGTTAACTGTTAAGGTAAGTGTTATAAAGGTAAACATGCATTTTAGAAGAAGGGTAACTGTTATTTAGTTGGAGCTCTAGCCTTGAACCCTAGCTTTAAAGTTTAAAGTTATGATAACTGACATGTTTATGCCTGGATTTATTTGTGTATATACTGTATGTTTCAGATGGAGTCGGAATTTCACAATTAAGAATTTATTTTCCAGTCTATACTGCCGACCCTTTAAACACACAATATGTTTGACCTTGAAATGTAACTTCAGTCAACAAAAACAAAGCAATCACAACAAGACAAAAACAAACAAAACTAATACATTCAAGACAAAACAAACAGAACAATAAAAATCAATAACAACTTACATATCCTGAACCCTGTCCTTCTATGCCAGTCTTCTTTTCTGATCGTCCATTTCATATTTGTTTAATATGCTATTTTTAAAGGTTTGTTTAAACTTAGTTTTATATGTTTCCAGTTCCTCACTACAGTTCCATAAATTAATTCCCTTGACTGTAATACAATGATATTTTACAGTACTTACAAATGAACTGAAATGAACTTACAAATTCTTCTCAAGTCACGTTAACTTTCTCCCATTTGAAACAACTTTTGGATAGTTTCAGGTAATAATCAATTTTTAACTTTGTACTTGATATGAACCATTTTAAAGTCGACCAAATCTTTAAATTTTAGAGCCTTTAATTTAATAAAGAGTGGGTTTGTTGGTTCCTCTGTAAGTGATTTTATTTACAGTTCTTCTTTTCTGTTAGTGTTATGTATGAATCCACTGAACCGTGAACATGAATTTTATCTTACGTGGTGTGTGTGTGTGTGTGTGTTGTGTTTGCATTGGACATGCATTAAACATGGTGTTTTTCCTCCCACACCAAAGTCTCTACTTTAAACAGCCCATTCACATAAAGCACAACGAAACCACAACAAATCAGAGAACAATTTGGTGCAAGAGGTTAATAGAAAAGCATACAGCACACTGACCCTGAAAGGAGGCATTATGTTTACTGTACTTTAAAAAGACTTGTGTGAGAGTCCATGAATGCCAACAGTATGCATTTAGAAAAACCAACAAAAGCACAGCCCACTAAAACAGCATACTCCAAGTATTAATGTTGAATCAGTAGCACCACTACTATTCTCACTATCAGACATAGGCCCTGTTTACATTTTGTATTAACTCCACCTTGGGTGATCCGAGTGGTCACAAGTGGATAGCCCTAAACGCAGGTGTAAATGCACCCAAGACGTATGGTACCATAGCCATGGTTCCAGGGACCAGATCATCTTCATAGATATTTTACTGTTAAAATTATTTTAAAATCCATTAAACCTTTTTAAAACCGGTTAAAATCATTGATAACGCCAGTGGGCACATTCACGTCTGTTCACAATGAGGATCAATCACCATGCCACTGGGGGAAATGCTAGCACAAGGGTAAATACAGGAATAAAGCCTATACAGATAATCTGAGTTACTTTGTACTCCTGTTAGTGTAACTGTTTCATGTTCCATTTACAGACACAATTCTCCAAAGAGAGCTAATATTGATCTTCCTGCAAATCCTCTGCAGCCTTCCTCTAGCTATTTGACCTGAGCTGAGCAGCATCACTCCTCAGCCTCAGCTTCTACATGTAATTCAGGGTACCCCTTTTTTATTAAGCAATATCACTCTGTCTTAAGCATTTTACAATCCACAAACAGCACAACTCCACTAAAGGGAGTTCAGTTTTTGTTTTTTTGTTTTTCCCTGTGACTCTGTTCACAGGAGAAAAAAAGCAATTTAAAAGCTAGAGGGGGCAGTTCTTATCTACACAGTGAATGTGGTTTCACTGCTAAGTCCACCAGAAGACAAAACCGCTTCATCTTCATTTGAAATTCAGTGGAGAACCATATTCATTACTCTAGTTATGTCTGATATCAGAGATGCGATGCTTGTTTAAGTATTCTGAAGCTGTGGCATTAAAACAGTTGCGTTCGATCATTCTTAACATATCCATACAGTAAGTCATCTGATTGATTATGTTTGAAACAGCCTACTCCTACGTCATATTTCAATGAAGCTGTGGGTGGTGTCAACTGGTCTGAACCCCTATGAGGTGCTTGTCCCTTATAAAGTCACTGAATCACACACATTTTATAAGCTGTAGCTCAAGAGTGTCAGTTGTCATTTATAATTACACAAGTACACTTACTGTAATAAACTTATATTTGTGGTCTGACAAGAAGCATTCCAATGGGAAGACTGTGTCAGTACAAGCCTTCATTGGATTATTCACCTTGGGATAAATGAGAAGCTACAGTATTAAAATGGCATAAGGGTATATATGCCCAGGGACCCTGCATTGATCAGTACTTCTTAACAAGCCAATCATATTAGTCGGGTGAAGTCTAGCGCTAAGCAAGTAACCAAAGTTATAAGCATGATATCACTGTCCCTGCCAGTGAGGAGGCAACAGAGGGGTGCAGCAAACAGCAGGGCCAGGGGAGTGGTGAGTGCAAGCAGTCACAGAAAGAGAGGAATGATGGGCAAAAACCTACAGTGAATTGGGCTAGGGCTATAGTGAGACAGACATACAGTATATTAATTCATCCCAGATGCACTGGAAGGGCTGAAAGAGACAGTTGAGAAGAAGTTAGATAAGATAGATTTAGGAAAAACAGACATAGGGATAACACTCCTTGGAGGGACAGTGATGTGTCTTAGTTGGATGGCAAATATTGTGACATGCACAGAAAACTGAAATCATGAAAATCAAGTAAAGTTACTTTTTAAGAGATGTGTGCACATATTTGTGATACTGCTATGCACGTCTAAGTTGTGAATTTATCCTTCTAATGAATATAAATATTAGGTTTAGTCCAATATTGGTTGAGAATTTTTTGTGAGCCGACAGCCATAAGGTGTTGTCCCCTCCACACCCAATAAAGATCCCGGACTGGACTTCAGAGGTCAGTCCTGTTGAGGCTGGCTGTCAGGGCTTTTTTGGCAAAGCAGTTTTGCTGGGTATAAGGGGTCAGAGCCTAAGGCTGCATTCACACCAAATCCAGCGGTGCGGCGAATCGCCGCAGGTCAGTGCGGATTTGTGGGCGTGTGGCTCCCGGTCCAGAAGGTGGCGGTAATGCGCATGAAAGTAGTTTGCCAACCACCATCGAAAAGCGAAAAAGACAAATAAAAAGAAGAAGCTCTCATATAAAGTTGTGAAATTACTCACAGCGGCGTCATCTTCGTAATAAAGTAATATAAATCAACCATCTTCGGTCCAAAGTGGAACGCTGAAATGCTACAATGCTACATGCTAAATAAACAACGTCTTTCGGGCATGGTCTTTCGTCTTCCGGTCTAATCACCGACCTACGTGATTGGCCACCGCAGCGTGACGTTGGGTTGCGGTTTTCCAAAAGTTGACTCCAAGCAGGCAGTGAAAAAACATGGAAGACAGTAGCCAGTTTTAGTGATTGGCTGCGTGTAAGAAGAAAGGTGAATACCTGCAAGCAAAGATAGGTAAGCGCAGAATTTTCAGCCTATGATGTTAACTGCCAGTGTTACAGACATAAGTGTATATTGCGTTGCTTGCTCAGATGATGTAGCTGAAGCAGCTTGGTTGGTTTGAGCAGTTGCCATTGATGGCATGCTACCAGTGATGGCAACAGCTTTTGGTTCAGTGTAATGTCTAGGGTATATCAGTTTTCTTTGATTTGGCATTGGGTGTGGATGTAAGGTAAGAAAAGAAGAAGAAAGAATGAGTGAATGAGAAATATATTTATCTATTAATTATTCATTGTTTTGCCTGTCAGATCTGAAAAAAAATATTTTCCACTTTTTTACTTTCCTTCACCTGGCTCTCAAACATAATAATTTTGTGTAAACAAAGTCTCAACTCCACCTCAGCTACCCAGGGTCACAATTCACTGCAGGCACAGTAACTAGGCAACGGCAAACTCCCAGGTAGAGCCAGATGTCTTGGGCAGTATGTCTGCAAATCCCACTTTGATTAAAGTGTAGTGTTAAATTTAACCTTACTGTGTTATTATAAAAAAAACTGAGATTGTGTATTGGGTCTTCTGGTCTTAAAACCCCTAGGAGTACACCAAGGTCCAAAATGAACAAAATGTCTGCACACTAATAACCAAAAAAATCTCTTTTTTTAGTAAGGTTAAGTGGAAATTTAGTTAAGTGAAAAGATTTTCACTTATTCAAAGCTGCATGACTCCCGTAATGACCTTACAGAGGCAGGAGCAAAAGGAGAGGATGTTTTGGAAACCAACAGGAACTGTACAGATCTGTTACACACATATACAAAGGAACACTCTAGAATTGAAATATTCACACCTGAAAGTCGGAACCAAGGTTCATGTTTATGTTACATTGTATACATTTGATTGGGTTAGTTTTGGTTTCACATTGCAACTAGGTGAGCGCATCAAAGAACTTTACATTATATACCAATGAACTGTCTTCATTGCCTATGTGGCCTGCCTCTCCCTATACTTGACATTGATTGGTCTGTAAGGCGTGCATCTGACGTTGACGTGTTGTCAGTTTAGGAGGTAACCTTCTATTGGTCCAGGAGAAGTTTCAAACCTATAATTTTGGTTCAGTTCAGTTCAATCAAACTGAAAAGTCCAAAAGTCAAGACCAAATGAGATGTGAAAGGGCTCTAAAACCTCATTTCAGGCCCATTTGCCTAAAGCTAAACTTTTAAATAACTGATTCCAGAAGACATTTTATTGAAAAAAGTTTTTTATCTCTTTATCTCTGATGCTTTCAAATAATTTTATATCACCTTAATTCTAAATTAACCAAAGATAAATAACCCAAATCAGACCCTTTAAAAATATGAAAAATATATTAAAAAAAAAAGAAAAACAATGCGCCAGACACAACTAATTCGGTTCCTGCACAAAACAGCTCATTAAAACCTTTAAAATTACTCTTTGTACCAGATTCTGCATCAGTTTAACTTTAAGAGAGAACGATTCACCAGAATGTAGTAACATCTTAAGCTCTGGTGTATAACATTTCTGTGCACTTCATTAAGCATTCATTTTACATCTGTTCCTTTTGTAATGATTATGAATGGGGAAAAACTTAAAAAACATTTTCCTCTCGGGCCAGCCAGTGGTTGTTGCATAATCCTGCAATATAGAGTGTGGCCTCTACAGTAAAACAGTTAAGTCCAGCACTTTCATAGGAGCCCTGCTCATTACATTGCAGTTGCCAAAAAATACGAAAATACCAAAAAGAAAAAAAAACAAAAACATATATTCATCAAAATGAAGACATGCTTTAAGTCAATATGTTATAACTGTGTGCTCCACACCTAATCACTCCTGCTGTATGTATTCTGATTGTTAGCAGTGAGTAGAGCCTCCATTTTCTTTGTGTATTGTGAGAGAATGGTTTCGATAACAGCGCACTCAAAAATCAAGTTTTTTTTTAGTGTTTTGAATATACTTAATTTAGCCACGTTTCTACTTTGAACGCATTATGTATTCAAATGCAGCTTCGATGTAGTATGCAGAATGGCTTTGGGACATCTTTTTGTCAGAGACGCTCAGAGGTTTTTTGAACACCAATGGAGCTACCTGACCTGAACAGCCCAACACAGCTTTCCTGATCATTGTGACATCTATGTGACCTTAAATCTAGTGACAGGTAAAAGTCAAGCACACACTCGTCCATCATACACTTACCTACAAGATGCACTGATTATTTTTTAGAGACAACACCTGCAGATACTCGAATGTACTTAATTAGCAGCCTAGCTAGCAAATATTACTATCCCTATCACAGCTAGCTTAGCACCTAACTTCTTCATTCAGTAATTCATGAACCTCAATACTGCACGCAAACTTACATGAGAACTTGCGTCCAGCCAGTTTAACCAAAAGTGCCTTTCAACTTGCTACTTTTTTTCTCACAACTACTAAAACAATCTTTAACCTGCGGCAATATTCTTTCCTGTCAGGCCTATATCGCTATGGTGGGGCACCAACATGATAAGATTAAACACGTAAATAGTTTTCATGGTCAGAAATGGCAGATGCAACATTTATAAAGAACTTGATTTAAATTTTATTCACCATTATTTTGTTAATAAGAATATGGTCTTTATACCAATAGTAAATTTCACTTTTTTATATGTATAGTGGGATACTTCAAGTTTGGTCACCCTAGGGCACCATACTGTGTTAATCCAGGCCTGCCCCAGGCCTGCCAATTAGGCAGTATATCTGACTCACCATCAACAGTGACTAATAAAAACTAAAGAGTTAAAAAATAAACCTAGGCGAAACCTGAATTATTTTTGGTCAACCAAAACCTATTCACCTGTATCATTATTTCAAACTAAATTATTATCGGTGTTAGGCCCTCACTTAAGTGTTTACGTAGTAAGTTGACCTTGAGGTGAAATTGTTTTGTCACCTGCTGCTTTAAACATCAAGGGTGAACTGTCAAGCACAGCTTTTTAAAGCAGAACTGTGGTGGTTTTACACATCAAAGTCTGTTTACAGGTTTTAGGAAATACAACTGCATATGGAAAAAGTTGTATAAAGCATTTTGTGACCCTAGAATGAGCTGTGCAAAGTTTGAAGGTTGGGGATGAAGTTTGAAAATGAAAAAAAAATATATCTGTGGGTGTGGAGAAAGAGAGAACTGAGGTTACCAGACCTTTGTAGCCTGCTTCTCATCTTGCTTGAGGCTAGCAGTTCAAGGCTACATTAGTTGCTAATACACCTGAATCTCTGACTGAACTACCAGTGGTTGAGTAGCACTGTGAGTAACATAATGTAATGCAGGTTTTGAAAAGTGAAAATAATGTGTGGAATATAAAATGCAAGCTGCTGCATTTTTATTTTTTACTTTTTTATGGTCCATCCTAAAACCAACAATGTTACAGCAGTTAAATGCTAAATCCTTGCAGTACTCTTTTAAAGTTATTTGTTTGAAATACACAACATGTTTTTCAACGAGGTTGAAATAAGACTATTTATCAATGCCTTATTCAATGTGGTTCAAGTCAGTGTGATAACTATTAAGGTATCTCAATTGGGGAGTTCCCAAAGCATACTTGCCATGGAAACATAAGAGGGAGCAGAAGGCCTTTTCCCCCCTTACCCACAGATTAAATTAAAGATTAGATTGGACTGTATTTTACTGATCCTCAACAGGAGAATTTACACACTAGCATGGCATACAACATAAATGTTAATTAACCAAACATACTGTGATTAAAAATCATCATTTTTCGAATGGAAAAGTTGGGTCTACGCCTGCAGCTCATGTGGATCTGCACTGTTCAGTTGGGTCTGTTTGCCTGTGTGTGTTTGTGTGTGTGTGTGTTGTATGTGTAACAGAGTGTTGCTTTCAATACAAAGTACTTTGTGCTCATTCTACTTACACATATGAGAGGCTGTGTTGAGTTTGGTTTCCATTTTCTTGCTTTTTGGAGAGTTTTTAAATTCCTATGTTGATTTAAATAAATGTGTAGCCTACAGACATGGAAAGAACGAGCCAATTTCCTTGCAGAGCTTCAGTAATTGCATGCAGCAGTCAATATTGATACATAGAACATGATGCCCACAAAGGAGTAATGTAAACTAAAGTTAATCACAGCAGTAACACAGCGGGCAAACCTAAAATCTATCTACACCAGTAAAAAAGAAAGATATGTGTGCTCAAATCAAACAGAATAAGTGGCACTGTCAGAATTTGTTCCTGCTTTTTTTTTTTTTTTTTTTTTTTTAAAGAAGAATGAGGCCATGTAGATGTAGTCTGAGCAGCCATGTCCAGAAATGCTAAATAATGCACTGTTTCACTACATTCTTCTAGCTGGCATGAAGAGAGACCCGCTGTTTTTCATTGGAGGAAAAAATAAACCTGGCTAATTGACATGCGTTTTTCATGCTGTGTTAAATGAATTATTTATAGCGGTAGGGAGCAAGCAGGGCTTAGAAGACTGTGCATCCCTGTAGGATGAGTCACATAGTAGTTGGAGGCCGGTCACCATGTCTGCAAATGCATACAGAGGGTCAGTTTTCATGGAAATTATATGTATAGTATAGTACAAATATGTTTAGATTTTCAATTACAAAGCAGAGCAGCACACACACACACACACACACACACACACACACACACACACACACACACACACACACATTAAGTCATATTCAAGTTTGAAAGACTACAGCAGGAACAGCTGCAGCAGGTGTTTAAAGTCCTTCATGGAGTTGCAGCTCTTAGCCTGCTTTTTTTGTTGTTGTTGTTGTTTTTGGTATGTGTTAAATACCATTCTGACAGCAAGACATCACCCCATTAGCTATAATGGTTTCTCATTTCAATAGTGATTGTGCAGCTTAATTGTTTCTCATGCTATCAAATGGTTCGAGTTGCCCTCTATGGAAAGAAATGATTGCCATAATGTATTTCCATGCTGCTACAACACCGTCACCTATTGTTTGAGAGGCTCTATTCACCTCATGAGTTTTGGAATAATTTACAGTGAGTTATTCTGTCTTTAGTAATGGACTGGTTGGCCTTTACACATAAATAAAACCTGCTATAAACCTTTGAAGGAAGAAGCTATTGGAAAAAAAATGTTATTCAAGTGCTAAACGTCTTTTAAGAGATGCATTTTGCATTTATATTTGTCTCATTAGCCTATGATGATGAGAAGCTTGAAAGATTTTAGTTTAGACAACACAGCTAGACTAATGATAGAGTAGACTACTAAAAATCACAATTACATGATGATCAAAACATTTTCTGAGAATTATGTGGTCTCTGGTCTTTCATTTGGCGACATGGGTGCACCACTTTATTTGAGGGAACACAAAATGATTCCACAATAAAGGCATATTGGTTATGTGCCATCAAGCCACCAATTCAGATTTCATAATTCATTTAGAAACTGATCAATTAGAAATTGATTATTATGTTTACAGTAATCAAGAAACTACAATGCATCGATACTGTTGTGTCAAGAGGTCAAGTAACGTATTGTTATATACAATGTAGTCTGAAATTCAGGCTATTTTTGTGTCAGTTTCATAATAAAATAATGAGCACTTTTGGGGCAGAGATAAAGCATGCAGCAAGGTGATATTTTCAAACTCTGAAAACACGTACAAGTAATTTATAACTAAACAA
This sequence comes from Euthynnus affinis, assembly GCA_029490765.1. Classification (NCBI taxonomy): domain Eukaryota; kingdom Metazoa; phylum Chordata; class Actinopteri; order Scombriformes; family Scombridae; genus Euthynnus; species Euthynnus affinis. The sequence continues at coordinate 19,221,406 of CM055850.1, read as the reverse complement.
TAGCAAGGCTGATAAGAGTGGGAGGAGCTGCTGGTTCTGGAAATATTTTTTCCTACTCTGAAATCTTATTTCAAATATGTTTTTAATGATATCCTGATCGTTCTCCTGTCTGGATAATTTAACAGTCCTACAGGTTTATCTATGTTTACGTTTTTTCTGTTCGATTGGCATGGCGGATGGCTGTAAATACTACAACACCCATGAGCCTCAGTTGGTGATGTGCGTAACAGAGTTTTAAGCTTTATTATGGATGTTTCCTACCATAATGCACCTTAGGAGATGTAGTCATCTTCTCTCCTTACATCTTTATGTACACAGGCTTGTACCTGAGTCAAATTACAGTATTTTGTAGGACTGAAGTGTTTAATGTTGAGCATGGATATCAGTGGCGGGCTGGTCTAAATGGTGAGATCTGTGTATTCCTTAACAATAAAGAATCTGAGTCTCACACAGCACTTACTATCACCCTGAATTACATCAAATCACCATGTATGTTAGCTACTTGATGAGCCCGCTTAAATCGCTCCTTTTGAATTACTTCCTTGTGAGCATACAATTTGGAACACTTTGTGAGAGAAATGGCAGTGATGGCAAATTCCTGTTTTTTGTGTTTTTAACTCCCAGTTTTCAAGGGAGAATGAAGGCTTTTAAGACGACGTTTTGCAATCGGTATAAGAAAACTTTCACTAAGCTCAATCACCCCCTTTGTTTATAGCAAGAGGGAGTTGCAATTAAGTGTTTTGGTGCATTGTTGTTAGTATTCCAGTGATGCCGGTGAGATTTTCCAGTACGATCCATGAGGCTGTAACTCAGGCTTTGTCTAGAATGCCAAAGATAAGGTGTGCTACTCCCCACCACCTGACATATGCACACACACACACACACACACACACACACACACACACACACACACACACTCACACACACACTGTGCAGCTAGAGAAAACCTGCCTTGTCTGCTGAGAACACACTAACCCACAGCAAAGCTCTAAAACATGCATCTGGGAAAACTATACTCACAGTATCATAGGATTATGTTTTAAAGCCTTTAACCATTCTGCACTCTGCCTGAGGTTTACCAGTTCATTCAGCAATTCAATTGGATCGTGAGCAATTCAGAGTAGGGAGGGCTTACACCTATAACAAATGAGTGTTCTGAATGTGAATGCTATACAGTAAACCCAGGATGCCAGTGGTGCTTTAGTACCCTGATATTCCAAATGAATAGCTGTTATGATATCACTCCATTATTTGGTCTGACTTTACCTCCTGTTGTTACGTCCAACAGGTTACTGTTGTAAATATAATTTACTGGTTAAATAAGTGACAACACATAGCAAGTATACAAAAACGTGTTAACATATAACATTTGCATGTAAAACACAAAGGTGAGGCTGTAATAATTGCAGCAAATTTCAAGAAAATATCCCTTAAAGATAGCACTTGCACACCCAGTTAACTAGTGTTTTCATTGCGTTTTCACAGATCAGGTATAGTGTTTAACTAAGGATTTATTAAGACCACATGACGAGCAATAATATTATCCTGGTTTACATCCATTTGGATCATTGCAAGCATGTCTTCTACTCTTTCACATCCAGCCTTTCTCTGTCATTTCTCCACCAACTGAGTCACCTCAGCAGTTGAAGATGAACCCAGTTTGATTCCTGGCTGTCTGAACACAGCACGCATTTACCACTCTGCTGGATTTAGCTTCTCCATCTAATCACCAGCAGTGGAAAATGAGAGTAGCACTCTCTGCATTAAAAATATCAGACTTTCACTGTAATTACAAGGAATTAGCGATGCGTACCATCATATTTTTTGTGTTTGTTCTGACTCAAATTAAGTCTTTTCACTAATTTTCACATCAATCTGACAGCTTGATCATGTTGTCACCATTGTTCGTAAGTACCTTTTGAAGTATTGGTACCTTACTTGAGTATTTCTACTGTATCTTACTTTTTCAACAATTAATATTTAATTTATATATAAAATAATATATATAAAATAATATATTTTTTTATTAATTTATTTTTATGCTTAGGTATACTTTCTAAATGTATTAAGAAGTGTCCAGTGTTGACAGATATTAGTTTCCAACTCTCTCAACTTTTTTCTTTTTTTAAAAAAAACATCTGAATCATAAATTTCATCATAAAAATCATCACAATCATGTTTTTGAAACAAACAAACAAACAAACAATTACAAGGACTTGAAAAATTACCATGACTCAGATCAACATTAAAAGTGATTTACAGTGTCAAACAGAAATGGAACAATGTCTGTAATGCACGATTTCCTTTGAATTCTGAACCTGCAGCAAACATATAATCTTCCCTTTTGATTTGGCCAAAGTTAGTAGTTGATTGTTGATGAATGTGAGTAAAGTCAGCCTCTGAACAGAGAGCAATACAACAAAAGCGTATTTTACAAAGCAGAATCACTTAAAACATATTTACTACGGAACTTCAGGGCTTTATTGGTCTCAAAGCAACTCATCTTCTGGCACTTTGCTCTTGGTGACACAAACACATGGCATAGGCAAAAAGAAATGTCTCAAAAACAGAATAAAAAAGTCTTTCATTAAAGTGACAGATTTTGTTGGATTATTAGGCTCATCAAAAGCTCTCCCACCAAGCTGGGTCTCTGTGTTTTATCCCTGCTTTCTCTCTCTAGCCCCGGGGTACAGAACTGCACAGATGAGTGCCAAGTGGGTTCCTTAAAGTGTGGAACTTTAAGACAAGCTACATGAATAGAGCTGGTATACTCAGAGTTAATTAGAGACATTTCAGAACAATGGCTTTTTGCTGCTCATATCACTAAACCGCTCCCACTGAGGCAGGCCTAGGAGACATATGGAGGAAAACTTCTAACTTATCAGGCAGCTGTAGAAGTCCGACTCTCCTTGCAAAATTAATAATAGCAACAACATTGTAAAGCATTTTAAGTTATTCAGCAAATTGCATATTGGAGGATAACCCTGAGTCTACTATGACGCGACTATGAAATTGATTGAAAGAAAGCTCATTCTAAACTCTGCAAACGCTTTCTGTGAGAGCAGAAAGAAGAACTCATTTAAAGACGAGTGAGGGGCTCACTAATGTGTTCACAACAACACAGCATTAAACATTTAACATTGGCTGTGTTGCATAACTGGTTTTCTTTTAAGCTCATTAGATATGAATCTAGGCCAAGTAAATATTTCACCATAGGCTACTGTTAAGTCTGATCCCTAGCCTCTCCTCTGTCTTTGACCCACATTGAAAATATCCCTGCACCTCTGTTAGTAAAGCTTGCGTTGCTAAAATAAATCTTAGATGCATTGCCATTTTTAAACCAGACCATGCTCAGCATCTTTGCAGTTTATTGTTTATTATAGTTGATTTATGAAGCTGTTTGTATTGATTTGCCTCTCTCTTAGCGCCTATGACAGAAGCAGCATTACCATCCTCTCTTTACTGTTTAGTGTCTTCCTCTTGATTATAAAAGGGCTAAACAGTGAGAGAGGTGGTCTGTTCTCTGATGCAACGCCAGGCAGCTTGTGTCAGCCATTTTCAATTTAACACTACCTGGCAAAGGGGAACAACAACATTTATTATGTCTGGCAGGGGTGGGTGGGGGGAGTGGGAGCACACCAGGTATGACAGGTTAGTGGTGCAGTGGCAGCAGTGCCCATGGGGGTAATGGCTGCTTGGGTAAGGGAACAAAAAGCATAATGAGATAACAGTGCTCATTGATTACCCCTCGTTACAATACAGATGATCCCCATCTTTATTACTCAGTGGAGGTGACACCCCTCCCTACCTCTATTTTCTCTCTCTCCAGTCCAGATATGCGCCATTTGTGTGCATGAACACAGATGCATGCATCCATCCTAGATTGTAGGAGATTAAAGTGGCTGAAATGCAGGCACGTGCCAAGTCAAAGTCAGAGAGGCTATAACAGAGATAATAGTTTTGCCTGAATGCTACATTTAGGACTAGTTATAAATACAGTAAAGTGGGCTACTGTCAGGGTAAGAAGAGTTTTAGTCCGATGACTTTTGTCCTCCTGGGTCAGAATTGACCTGGTCTGGTTTGACTGTTTATAAAGCATAAATTATCACCCAATTCTGTAATATTCCTTTTTAGCTAACTTCATTTCGACTCATTTCCACAGGTTTTACACTTATTTTTGAAATTTACAGTCAATAGACCTCATTTAAATTAAATTATACCTAAGATTTGAGTAATAAAAAAACCAGAAATTATTAATTGTTTGGATTATAGTTAGGATCAGAGGAACATATGTTGACAGATTATCACAGACTGGTATATGTCAAAGTCCAAATACTGTTTTGAAACAATTTCATTTTTTTATGGCACCATATAATGACATCTGTTTTTAATTTTACTTGAAAAGAGTGTAGTGTGGAACCATCCCTGTTAGGAATGTCACAATATACCAGTATTGACAATAAAAATGATGAAATATTGACATCATGTTATCCAGTGCCTTTTAAAACCCTTTAACGGTCTGACTGTCTGTCCTTGGGCCATCACACTGTTCAGGATTCTTTTGATTTGATTGATGCAGACCATTTCAACATACAATCACAACAGCAGGTACAATTAACATCTCTGTCAAACCATCAACAAACAAACAATTACAAAATTCACGCTACTCACCTCTGAAGCCTCATATTACTCCACTGACTGATATAACTCTGACAAAAACTCTTGTTACATTGGCAAAGGTTCAGTGATCCAATCCAGAAATATTTGTTCCAAAACACATAAATACATCAATAAATATTCACGAGCATCCGTCACATTATCTCACATTAGCCAGCTGATGTCTTAATCTTCCAGTGTACTCTCCATCATAACTTGAGTGAGCACGTTAACATTACCCCATAGCATTAGCAACATCTTGGTATCAAAATGGCAGCTGCACTCTGACTTTTTGATTAACACCTTACTTGTCCTGTCTACAGCATGCAATAGCCAACAGTAGTCCGTTTTGAAAGGAGGGGCAGACACCTCATTTCTGTGTGAAGCCAATAGGAACAGATCGTGCTGATGACTGGTGCTTCAAAAAGTCAAAGATATTCAGAAAATGACCATATGCTGCTTCGTTGCTTTTCATAAAGCAACAACATGGAAATTATGTAAATATAAATAGCTTGCCTTGATTTATTTTTTATATGCTTTTCCACCATAGCATTTGTTTTGACAAAGTTTAGTTTCAAGAGGTGAACAAAGCACTATAATGTGTTTATGCTTCAGTTACTCTGAAGCAGGGGTTATTTGTGTATCTAAATGGCCTTTTTGGAGGACATCAAGACATACCCTTAGAAAAACATGTAAAATATTAATTTTCTGTGGTATTGCTTTTTAATTTGAACTTGGACTAGGTAAAGCTCCATGTTGTGGTCCCATTGTGTTTTCCAGCCAATAAATCACAGCTAAAGGTCATTTACAGGCATCTGTTTGGAAAAAATATTCAGATGGAAATAAAAACAACTTCTTAAACTTCAGTGTATTCAAACTTCTTTCAGACTTTGTACAGATATGGTCACTGACTCTCTCCACCTCCCTACACCTGTATTTTGAGTGTAATTCATTTAACAGAAAAGAGGCAAAAAACACAATAAAGTTAAAAATGATTTGACTGATTGCATTTTTTTCATATTTTCTATTGATATCAAAATAATATAATAATTGTGAATTATTTTGGCTACAATAACCGTCTTGTGAAAATCTGGCATTGTGACAATTCTCTGGCAATTGGATGAATGAAACCCATATTTCTGATATAAAAACATTTAAAAATGGATAAACTTTGACCTGAGGACAAAACAAGGGCTAGATATGTAATATTACAGAGCTGGATAAGTCCGTGAACTCCAAACTAATTTCAGGTCATAAAGAACACATAGATTTGATGTTGGGTATCATAGGTCATCCAAAATTTACCTAATAGAAAAAATCCAAACATATTCTTACTTCCATATTGTTCCACGCCCTCAAGTGCTCAGACAGGTTGAGAGATGCCAGACAATCAGAGTCATTCAGCTTTACAGTTAAGTAAAACTGTGTAAAAACAATTCAATTAAATATTTTGTTTACACATTACAGAGCTGATACAAAAAATAATGGAACCCAGGACTGAATCTTGGGGCATGCCATAGCTTATGATAATGTAAATTCCTGTTCTGAGTCTGATTCAAGACTTTAACCAGTCAAGGATCAACCCTGTCTCTTATAAATTCTGTTTAGATGCTACAAATTTGCTTTTCCAGTTATGTTCAATGGAAAATGTAATCATTGCCTTGAACGTTTTTTACCGTCTGAAGGTTATATGGAGGAGGTTGGGGTGGATAGTATACATTACACAGGACCTTGGTACTAGAGATGGGGGTTCACATCCTGTGCCCTGCATATAGTTAGGGTTAGTACAGTGGTTTAAATGTCAATACAGTTAACACTAACTTTTTCGATATTTAACTAAAACTACTATCTTTCTCTATTCTTAATCAAGTGTCTAAATATAACCATTTAAAAGGGATCATCATGAGTTAACTATTAGTGAACATGTGATATGTTTCTCAATATTTTGTGACATAATATAGTATATATATATTCATTAACAGTGTTTCCTATTTTTGTTGAGGAAAAAAAAATCCAAACAGTGGTATGTTCTTTTTGTATTTGCTGTTGCAAATTAGCAGTATATAAATGTAATTTCTGTGAGACAGGGTTGCAAGGGCCGTAACACTGACACCAACTCAGTCATGCAGGCAGTATAATAAAACAGAGTGGTCGATGGTGTCAAAAGCCACAAAATCTAATAAAACCAACACTGAGCAGTTGCCTGCTTCTGTTTTTTAATAAAATTTTACTTTTAAGTGTTGTTTGCTGTGGAGAGATATAAAACTACCTAGAAATGTATCAAGATGTTATTCCTTCCCATATAAGAAAAATATTTCCTGCAACAATTTTATTTGTAAATAAATCTGAGAAGAATGTTAACTTGGGTAATGCTTTGTAACAGTTTAGGGAAGAAGGGTCAACACTGGGGTTTTTAAGGGTTAGTCTAAGGGGAAACACACTGTAAACTACATAACCACTGACAATTTAAAATAATATGTGGCTCCATTTAGACACTTGGTAGGAACCACATCAAATAAACAAGTGGTGGAGTTAATTTAGAAAATTCTCTCTATAGAGTTGACGAGTTAGATTTGGTCCAGACAGTCATTGTAACAGTGTTTGGAGTGGAAATATCTAGTTTTGTGATGATGGAGTGATCTGCAGTTTTATACCCTCATGCTTGAACTCCTCTCAGTTATGAATGGATTCTTTGACAGCAAGAGGATAAGAATATATTTTTTCTTACTGTCAACAAATCTCATGTTCAGAGCCAAACCAACAATGACAACAACTCATCCTACAAGTATTGTGTGTGTATGGAGGTCGACGGCACAGAGGAATAAGATATATCAGACTTTTAGATACAAAATCTGATATAGCTTCACAAGGTAAGTTAGCGTTTCACTGGATGATTTTGTTTTTGTCAGGTTTCCGCTTCTGTTCATCTTTCGTGCATTGTCTCTTCAGAGTCATTCCTTTGTACTAAATAATGCTTGCAAACAGCACTAGCAACTCATGCTGACTGACTACATGATGCTCCGACTGTGAATGCTTGTCTGAGAGCAGAACATCAGAGCTGACACTGAGCTGACAGAGAGCAGGAACATGTCTTTTTAGGTTTAGATTATGCCCACAGTTTAGCACAATATACATAAGTCATACACTAAAATGTTGAGCTTTAGTCCTGTTTTTTTCTCTTAATATAAATATTCTAGCCAGACAGCTAACTGAGTGTGGAGCTAATAAGCACCAAGAAGAAAAAAACACAGGACAACCTTAAATTCTATTGTCTATTATGCTCAATACCCTTGGAATAAATAGATATAATGTCAAATGTATATGTTTGACTATTTTTCATTGTTATGCTGTCATGTCATGTTCACTGGGAGTTATTTTCTTCCTCACTCCCTTGAGGGGCATATCCTTGTTTTTGTGATTAATGTGGGTCTACCAAGGAATGGTTAAAGGCGACAGGACTTGATGTGATTCACCTGTGGTAGTGCACCACCAATTAACAGAATGACCCAGAAACACACACACAATAGCTTAAATCATTATTGAAATAAAGATGGTTTCTTATAGTTACGGTTAATAATTTCTGCCATTGTCTTGATATAATCCAAATCTATGCAGCATTTCTAAGATGAGGAACAAGTATCAAATAATAAAAGCACTAGAAAACATCTTAGGTAATGTCAAATAAAAAGGAGAAACAAACGATGAACTACTGACTGACTGACTGGAAAACTGCCCTTAGTTACAATGGAGCTAAGTAAATGAAAACAATGTCGCCTAAATGTTTTTCATACCATATGACAATACTCAAAGGACACTTAGTGCAAGCCAATTTCACTTCATTTTGACAACAGTAATGTTCTTTACAATTTCAAAATGAGTCTGACACTTACCATGATATTTTGCTAGTCTCTCCACCTCTCAGTGCCCCATGCTCACCTCCACTTCCCCCTTGCTGTGTACTTTCAGAACAGGTATGTGCAGAGCCCACCTACTTCCACTGCTGCCAATTTCACCATATGGACCATATAACAACATAACAAAGGTAAATTGGACAATTAGCTGACAACATATAACACTTACCTCACCTCTCTCACCTACCAGTAGTATTATGATTAACCCAAAAATGATAGCATTTTACCAAATTTAGTCAACTGTCACAGTAAATCATGGTACATAAAATCCAACCTGAACAGTTGGTTTTCAGCTTGCTAATTTGAGCTTAATTAATTGTTTCATTAAACTACTGGACCAAAGTGAGGTGGAGGCAGGGTTATGTGACCTTTCAACTTGCTGGGCCACGTTTTTTCTCATGAATGTGGTCACATGATATTGATTGTATTTACACCTGGCTGATCACATTCCGATCCCAGTGTACTCTGCATGCATTTACACCTTGCATTTTCATATATGTTTTTTCCTTATCCAGATAACATATCCAAATACAGATCACATTATAATACCAGTTGCAAATAGGAATATCAGTTGAAACACATTAACTAATTATTTGTGGAATTCAGTAAAAACCTAGTGTAATGCACTGTAGCGCGACAAATGAGGTAGAGTTTTCTTGTATTTAAATTAACAACTTGCTGGAAGGAAACTCGGGTCTTGATAGTGTAGTAACACACAGTATTGATTACCTGCCCTATGGGCAATTAGCCAACACTACCTCATCTACCTACTACACATGGAGTATGCAGAATGTTGTTAAGGTTCATCTAATGGCTAGAACATCTGAATGTTTTCTACAATGTAACAAACACATTGGACTGACTAATAAGAGCCTCATTTTAACCTATTTGAAACTCCTTTTTTGCTGCTGTGAGGTTGTGAGGTCATATAGGCTGTTTCTCAGCACAGTTTTCAATTTCACGAATCATATGAGAGGCCGTGGCATTCTGTCATGAGCTCTGGGGCAGAAAAAGAGTGATCAATCAGCATGTTTGTGTCATTGTGAACAGAGGCCTACGAGTTGAATTTGTTCAAGAAAAGATTGACCCACTTCCTGAGCACAGACCATTTCAAACAAAAACAACTTTATGGTGGAAAGTAGCCTCTTAGAAGGATGGAGAAGAAACCTTTCTTCAGGTTCACACAAAGATATATACTGCACTTTTGATTTAGAGGATAGAATGTAAACCAGCAAGATCAGCCCAAGTGCACAAGATTGTTTCAACTCGCCATGTTGCAGCATTTCTTCCATACAGCATCATTTCTGTATCTTTGCACCTCTAAAATCTCAGATGTTTAGATTCCTCTGAGACCTCAGAAGTTCATTTTAGAGAAAAGAGGTCTTGGACTGTGGAAAAAAACATGAAGAGACTTTTTACTGGTGTGTGATTCTTGAGAGACTGAGCAGTGTTGTGTTGTGTGTATCTTGTGCGAATCATCCTTCTTGCACATTGTAAACTACTTATCTTGTAAAGCACATATTCTTTTGAGTTCTGATTTTCATTCCAAAACACTGAAAGGGTAAATGCAATAAAATGCAATAATATATGTCTGCCAGAAGCTTTCAAATGTAAGGAAATAACTTGCAACATAGTCATACCTTTTTCTGCCACTCTCTATTGTTGATTGACACTTTATGATATTTATAATATTTATGACTCACCCAAATTCCCAGAGGTATTGGGTCATTGAGACGTACTTAATGTCAGAGTGAAGTAACACTGCTAATTAAATGACTGTGATGGAACATTAGAACCACAACAACAGCAGTAATAATAATATTTTAAATTATTTATTTAAGAAAGTCCAGGACCACTACAGAGAGGTTGCAGATGAGGGTCAGCTACATAGAATAAATTAAAAAATTTCCTTGCCTAAATGGGGTGGTTAATTGCAGTATAAAACTTTAACCAGGATTTTCCATTTGAAAGATGGTCTTCACTGCTCTATATTAATCCACCAAACTAACCCAATAGCCTCTGCTGTACTGAAGGTCCTCACTTAAAGAGAGATAGCGATCCATTTTTCCCCACTTAAGCTCTCCTCTCTGTTGACCTCATCACCCCAATCAAATGTTTCAGCTCTCTTAGATAATCATACTTTTTCTTTCTTTTTTTTTTTTTTTTTTAATAATGCACCTTTTTCAGTGAGCGTGTACTTAAAACGAGCCTTGCCCTTTTGGAAGGAAAGTAGGGTAATAATAATCTGGAAAGACCAAGTACACCTCTGTCTACAATTTACCTGGAAATTAAACCAGCAACCAGTGGTGTATAAATGTGGTGATGGGAGAATGGCATTAAAAAGGGTTCATGATAAGGATGCTATATAAATGCAGTCCTTAAAAGATTTTTTTTTAAAGAGACAGAAAGTCTGGAGAGAAACTGAGTAGCTGGGGTTAGTTAGGGGGAGAAGGGCACTGACAGTATGACTTAAGGTAGGTAAGGGCTGGTTCACATTTTTAATAATATTTGAAATATATTTTACCAAATGCTTCACAGAACATCAAATTAAAGGCCATATCAATCAAAGCTGAATATATTATATAGTACATACACTAACAGGCACTAAGATAAGAACAAGAATTTTGCACATTTTGTGCCTAACACATTCTGAATGAAGAGTATTATTAGGCTGTTCAAAATTTCTCTAAACTCTAACTAATCACAAATCCTCCATTAGGGTTATTTGGATTTTGAATGAAAGAGAAATTCATTGTGTTCCTCATTAACATGTTAAAATTACAGCTTAATGTGTTTAGGTCCATGCCACACACTCCAGCTATCATTTAAAAGGAGTTCTCGGGCACAGGCGTGTTGTTTATGGTTTTGTATATCCCTCTAAAAGCTAGTCAAGCACATCTAAAGGTGGGCCCATACTCCATATTTATGAAATTGGCTCTGTGTGAAATTGGTTTTTGCCTAATGGATCCCTGCATGGGTGCTCCGCCTGATACCTCTGCCTCAGCTTATCGGCACCAGAGTCACACTGAGGACAGAGAGACAGAACAGGAAAAGGGACAAATAAAAAGGAACAAAGTAAAAAAAAAAAGGCTGGAAATTTAAAAAAAGGAAAGAGAATACACATAAAAATTATCCAACTTCACCAGAAAAAACCCAAACTATAAGTACCATTCAACTGTGGTTTATTAATGTATCTAATTATAGTAGACAAAAGACAATCTACCAATGGATCAGAGGCTGTTACAGTACATTACATTAGTGCATACTGTACATTACTACAGAAGTAGGACCATGACATCTAACAGAGAACTAACAATTGCAGCCTAACACACTTCTTCACAGTGCATTAAGGATTCATGTACTAACGACATATTAAGACACATTTCAACTGAAGTGGTGAAGCAGAGCATCAAACAGGAAATGGACAATACTCTCACTTCAAGAACCTCCACAGGCACAACTTCATACTGTTCTCTCTCTCTCTTACTCAAGTACTGATGAGACAGCTAACAAGGTTGAGGTCGCTCAGTGCAATGTGACACCTAATGCCATCTCAGATTGGGAGAGAAAAGAGTGTGCTAGGAATTGCCAGCACCCTCTTTTCATAATGCTGTAGGTTATTCAACCAGAAATGGCATGGTTTTAGCATTGCAAAGTCAACCACCACAAACCAGCAGAACTTGTATTATGAATCAGGGTTGGACCAGTGTGTATCTGTAGCTGGATAGTCTCCACCTTTCTTAAAATAATGTCATCCCTTCAGTGTCATCCACCACACGTGATGGTTGTGGTGGCAACTAGATCAGGGATGTAAACCCTCTACTGTGTCTGTTCTGGGGTCTGTCAAAAGTGATAAAGGCTAACAAGACAGCCACTATGGGAGAATCACTAAATGTCTGAAAAATTTTGGCAAATGCAATGCTGTGACAGGCTTCTGTCTAGTGTGTTACATCAACAACTAACACTGGCAAATGTTAGTGTCATTGTTACCAGTCCAAAAAACATACTGCCAACTCTGCATCAGTATTGTGTCCAGCTTTGAGTCCAAAGATCCTTCCAAATGCAATTCTGGTGTCCAATCAAGCTTTAAAGAAATTAAATATAGTTCACTGTCGGTAACTTGTTTTAAGAAAATGCAATGAAAGCTTAAAACCTCAAGAAACCATTGAAGAAACAGAAGAACTTATTGCTATTCATCAGCAATAAAACAACCTCCTGTTGATAACCAGTATGGTTATTTATTTATGGTGCCAGTAGGTGACAGTGGCCTTTTTACACCTTTCAATTACAGCAAGTACCAAGCATCACCTCCTTTTTGGAAAGGTCAAAGCCTATTTGACTATATTAGTTGCTTTTAGTGGAGATGGTATGTATGGTAATAGTTTGCATTTAAGATTCAAAAAACTTTATTGTCTATCACATAATGTAGGGTAGGGGCTCACAGGCAGCATAAAACATAAGCCCATGAAAGACTCACACAAAATCACATTAAAACACAAGCAATTCCATAAATAAATAAGAGCAGATATGCAAATCTGCTTTAAAAAGAACCTTATTTAAAATGGATATTGTAGTGGGAATGAAAGGACTTTTGTAAGTTCTCTTTTTGGCCAGAGGTGCTCTGAAGCACATGCCTGACGGGAGTAGTTGAAGACGGTGTGAAGGGTCCTTAGTGATGGAGTCTGTCTTTCTTTTTACTGTGTAACTGTAAAGGTCAGAGAGTTGGGATTGAGTGGTGCCGGCGATTTGGTTGCTGATAATTCTTGTGGGTTTTTCCTATTTTTCACTGCAAGGAAGTTGTACCAGGATGCAATGTCGAATGGGAGGACTGATTCAATGAGTGGCCAGTATACTGCTGTTAAAATGCCCTGTTTGATATTAAAACCTTTCAGCCTCCTCCTGCACTGTTGAGGCTTTTTGTAGACCCTGTCCAAATGTTGTGTGAAGGACAGGTGGTGGTCAATCTCAGTACCCATGCACTTAAAGATCTCGACCTGTTCCACCACCTGCCCCTCCAACCAGCTCTTTGGTCTTACTGATGTTCAGTTCCAGGGAGCTCTCCTGCAACCAGGGGACCATGGTGTCCACATGTGACATCATAGCCTCTTTTTTTCTTTCTTCTATTTTTAGCCAGAAGTGTGGTGGCAAAGATCTCTTTGTACTTGCACTCAGGAAAAGGACCAAGGATCTTAAAGAGGGAGGGAGGGAGGGAGGGAGGGAAGTAGGGTGTGTGGGAGGGATGGATGGATGAAGGCTGGCTGGAGCTGTCAGTCTCATCTCTCTCCTGTCTCTCTTCATCCATCCTCACCATGCTGACAGCAGTCTCCCAAGCAGAACACTGCCTGCCTGCCAGGTAATTCATATTCCCTACCTGCACAGCCACCGCTACCACCGACACAAGGAGACAGACATGCAACGAGGGACTGGTGGGAGAATAGAATAGCACTAACAATTCGGATGGCAACATGTAATAGTGAAGATGTTGGCTATATAATGTTATGAGGCAATTTAAAGTATTTTTTTTTAGCATACTCATTTTGATGCAAGGGTTCATAGCAGACTGCATGTCATCTTTTGTTCTCTACAAGTTTAATGCCATCCATGTGCAGGTACATTAAGTTCCTATAAGTTGGTTATAGAGATTAATTATGATAAATGTAGATCATCCACGTCTCTATCACTGCATCACTCTACACATAATTAAAAGGACAGGCAAATCATCATACCTATCTCACCCTGATCATTACCTGTTCTAACATTTGCCCTGCAGGAGCCACCACAGGTCTCCCACTGCCAAAACAAACATCCTGCTTCAAGAACAGTTCTGAACTCTCAACTCCAAGACATATCCCTGTATTTATGCAACACGTTCTGAACATGTAGTTTCCTCTCTCTACCTCAGAATACTGTAAATTATTATTTATGGTATGATATTTTATATTGATATCTGTCTTGGTGAACTGAGCCTTTTTACCATGCTGTGCCAAAAACAGCTTCCACTGACTTTGTTTGTGTGGTCATTAAAGTCAAGTGTCAAGTGTCAGCGCTGTTGTGAAGCTGTAGTGTATTGCAACAAAGTGTTAACCAGCCGTTTGCTGCAATGGCATTTGAGCAGCACCTACAGAGTGACTTATTATTGCTGCTGGTCATAGCTAATAACAATAAACTTTGTGCTAGGAAATGCTATTTTTCTTTGTCCTCACCTTTATTAATTTCAGTATGAGGTGAGAACTATAGCTTAGCAACAGATCCATTTGATTTGTACGTTATTGTATGTTACTTTGTACAGAAGTGTCTGTCAAATGAAATTAATACAATGTAATATTTTCTCTGATGTCCTGAATTCCCACAAGCCAAGCAGAGAACAACACAGTGACTGTTGAAGTCAAATAATGATATGTTCATCTCATGAACAATGATGCCATCCTACTGATAGGGAAGACTGTTTGTTGTTTGGGTTTGAGGATTTGTTGTATGTTGTACATTGTACAGACATAACAATACAAATTTGACATTTTGTCATCACAGCATGACTAGATAGTGTGACACCTGTGCTGTCATCTAACCATCCACTATCGGAACATAGCCTCCTTATGTGTGTGTCTCTCCCTCATTCATTTTCTCTCAACTCATCCTCCTGTTCCTCTCTTTGTCTCCCTATTCGTCCTTTGCAATTCAGGAGACATCACAAAGAAATCTCCGCCATTGGATGAGGACAGATTGTGGGCCTCTGTAGCGTAGCGTAACCGATAGGTGATTGGATTGAGAATAATTCCCTCTAATGACGAGGCCGGCTCAAGGCTGTTAGTGGTAATGAGAACACGGTACGTGCACAGAGCCAGACACTGCTCTGCCTCTCAATGCTCCACTGGAGGCCTGGAAGCAGCACACATACATACACATCGGCTCACAAATAGAGACCCTGATACAAGGACAAGCGCACACTGTACACCATAATAAAACAATCTAGTTGTACCTTGCTAAACATGTACTCAGCTGAAGCAGGCACACACACACAGAAGATACATAAGGTTAAAGGTACCATATATGTGTGCATGCTTAAATCCTGTTTCCTTATTTTGCTTGAGTATACTTCAGAAAACATTGTTTGGATTGGTGAAGGACACTCACTTATACCGACTAGTGGCTGTTTCTCTGCCCTGAATGAGCCCCATGGCATTGGCAGGAGCTTGGCATGGCTCTACTCTGGTGCTTAGTGCCTCTAACTGGCACATGCGATACCACTGGTGTGTCGCAAGCCACATACCAGGCACACATGTTACATATATGTTGCCAAGAATGGCATTTCCGCACCCCTGCTGCACATAGTGTGAACGCAGCAGAGCGTCCCTCTGTCTACCTGTGTCTCCATCTCCTCATTCCCACATGTACACAATGTAACACACACCTGCAAATTATCTACACACTTACTCACATACAAGACAACCCATCCAAACACAAGCCAAGATACATGCAGGTATAGCAGGTCACTCAAAAGCAAAAATGACAGACGCTGGTGCTGGTGCATTCACAATCACACAGTAATAGCAGGCAGATTGTGTACCATAGTATTGGGAGCCTAACCAAATGATGCATGGCTGTGGTTGTGTAATCATAAAACTCATCCAGTGTCCCTTGTGAGGGAGTCACAGCAGAGTATGTGAATAGTAACACTTCAGATGCAGTTTGTAATGACGGACCGCCAGATGCTCAATGGAATGCTCAACAGAGCTGATCACTGCTGAGTGTGATCATGAAGCTCCCTGTATACCTACTATTCCCACTTCCACTGGCAGGGAGACGACCAGTGGTAGCAGTCAAGCAGGTCGTTCAAGTCTCCAGAGCCAACTGAGAGGACAGATGCTGAACCCCTTATAACCACTTGAATCTTCCATAGCTTTGTTTTCAGGGAATAGTGTTTCATGCACAGGTACACTCTTGTTCAGCAGTTTAGGTATGTATGCACTTGAGGAATTGTCTGGTAAAGTTGTCTCATAATGACATCAACACCCTGATGATTCATGTTTCATTCTGCCGGTAAGTAGTAGTGTGTTTAAATGGGCTACACTGTATAGATTGAAATATAAATATTCATGAATCAGCAGCTGAATGGAATGCTGGTCTATCATTTTTGTGCCCACTGTGAAGAATATTTCAGCTGTTTTTTGTGACTACAAAACTGTTAGCAGTTAACTTCCTGACTAAGAGACAGGAAGCAGCAATGGATAGTTAACATATCTAACCTCAGATTACTCACTTTTTTATTTGTTCATCACCTTTTTAGAGTGACATCCTAAACATATGTCTCCATGATGTCAATTATAAATATTCATCATGGAAAGAGTTCTCTGGGAGCTCTGGTGGTTTATTATAATTAATCTTATTGTGATTTGTGCTAAATTAGAGGCCTCTATGGTTCATAATACACTTTGGCTTCAGGTCAGATTTTACCCACTTAGAAGTACCACAACTGCTGAAGTGTAATCTCTTTGTGATGATCCTCGAAGGGGAATAGTGTTCAGTGTTCCTTAAATCCAGCAGGAGGAGCTATTGCAGCTCATCTTGACTTGGAGAGAGCTAATGGGCCCAGGAGTTGTGTAACAGATGCATAGAAGACACGCTTGGGTTAAAAAATAATAATAAAAAGTCCTGTGTCTCTGCAGCTAGCATTAACTGAGCTGGTACTTCCTAAATCCATTGTGCTTTTCATTTCATTTTAGAATACTTGTCCAGTAAAACTTGCAGAGGCCTATAAAAGCAGATATTGTGAGTAGGGTTAAAGTTAGTTTAAAGCTTTATTTAGGTCTGAAACTGTCACACTCCTGCTAAAAACATTACTTTATATACATATACATATCCTGGAATATCCAGGGGCATACATGTACAGAGGAGTTTAAAGCTGCTGAGGGACTTCCAGAGATACATATATGTGTATGTGACTGACAACCCATATCCTCCACACTAACACACACACACACAGTGAGTGACAAAAAGGTAAAGGCAATTAAATGTTCACTGTGTATCAATATTTTTCAATGGCTTCTGATAAAAAGTGATTAAAAGAAAAAAGGAGAAGAAAGACAATCTCAAACCATCGGTCTCCGTTTGTGTCTCGTTCCATGAGTCAGCTTCGGGTGTTCGCCACAGATGATTGAATTAATTTACAATTACGACTGCTCCTCATCATCCATCTACCTGCTGTGACAGTGATGAGCATGGGGACAATGCTACTACCCATAGTCATATTTAGTAAACAAACGATGCATGCTTAATGGGAGGAAAACAGCCACAATCAAACTATGATCTCAGCTTGTCGCCATCCTAATCCTTACACCTGTGTCACAACAATTGATATCCACCTAATAATATTCTGTTGTAAAAACAAAAATACGTCATTGTCTTCTTCAGCCGAAAAAAAAAAAAGAATCATCAGACATCACTTGTTTCACTGTGTGATTCCTGATGTGGAACTGCTCTGCTACTCTCAACATACATGCCAGGTCTCTTTATTTCATTTTTAGAAGCACACAAACATCCACTGTTTTCACTTCTCTCAGGTTAAAAACACATTTCAATCACATTTAGAATATTTTTGACTAAGTTATTGTAACAAAGTTACATATTAAAAGATGCCTTATTGTTTAGCTTTATGGGTTTTCTTAACATTTAACATGATTTAAAGGAGAAGAATCTTTTTCCTCTTTCTACAGTTTTATATAATTACCTCTGGTCTAACAGGCAGTGCAGCCCTGCAGTGCAGGCACCCAACTAGTCAAAGGGCCCCTATGCACACTTGTGAATTATAGTCCCCATGCTTCTATGAATCTGTGGATGGCTTGTGGCAGTACTTGCCTATTATGCCT
Organism: Euthynnus affinis; assembly: GCA_029490765.1. NCBI lineage: Eukaryota > Metazoa > Chordata > Actinopteri > Scombriformes > Scombridae > Euthynnus > Euthynnus affinis. The sequence goes on along the minus strand of CM055850.1, from coordinate 19,202,976 downwards.
GTAGTGGAAAGTAGATCGGCCCTCACCCTTCAAAACCCTTTTGGACTGAATGCTGGAGTTGATTGCTGGATATCACTATCACTTCAAAGACAGAGTGGAAAGTTTGGGACAATGAAGCACACGTGATAAAGCAGTGCTCAAAGTAGATTTGAAAAAAGAGACAAAATGTTTTTTATTCAGCAGTCTGCTTTACAAGACTCCAAGCTCCAAGGTCAGCCAGCCTACCAGCATCAGTTTTTCTACTTTACCTTATAACAACTCATATGCATGCAGCTGCAGTTTGTAACAGCTCTGACTGCAGTCAAGAGTTGCTCAGGTACACTCAACAGGTTAATGAATAAATAAATAGTTATAAAAGTAAAATGTTATATCCAATGAAATTTTCATAATTTCAGACTCCATTTCTCAACCTTCTTGCTTGTATTTCATCTGAAATAGACATTTGTTGTATTTATTTTCTATTTATTGACATTATAGTAGTTTTCATTGTTACTGGAAGGTTCTGCCACCAGTAACAATGGTTCACGTCGTTCAAGGGACTCACATGCAAACTGAACATTTCCTAAGCTGCATCACATTAAAAACATTCAAGGTGTGTTGTAGTGTGTTATTGTGAAGCAGCTTCTAGAAATGCAGTTTGGCTGTCACTGAGCTTGGTGCATCAGCAAAAAAAACAGTCATTTTTGATGCTTGTTACCAGATCAGTTTAAAATATTACAAGGGAAGGGATGAAACAAGAAAGAACAGCTGTTCGATGAGGAGCTGCAGGCTTTTGAGATTCAGCACACCTCCAGCACGTCATCAAGGTAAACAACCCTTTTCTGCATCATTCTGTTGTGTAGAAAACTACTCACTTTCTACTTCATTAAAACAACAAATCCTCTCATTCCACAGTTTGTTTAGCTGTGCTGCACACACATAGATGAGCTACCAACATTGACCTCTTGACCTTCCTTATGGTAGGAGAAATTCTCCCTGTTGTCTCTCAGAAGCAACAATAGAAGCAGTGTGACCTTATTATTGTGTGCCGAAACTGCTTAGGAAGGAGGTCAGGTTGGCTCTACACAACATTTGCATCCTCTTTCCTATAAACAAGTTAACTTACAAACTGTTAACTGACAAACAATGTAATCATGCTAACAGGGACACTAGATCAGAAAATGATTATTTAGATTGCTTTTGAAGGCAATTATAAACAACCTATCCTGTCATTTTGTTTGGAGGACAACACTGGATAATCTCTGTTCCAGAAACATGCAACACAACCACAGCCAATGTTTCAGACCCCCTACAGCCCAAAGACCATAGACCACCAGTAGAGGCAGTTTCTTTTTTCCCAAGATCACCTTGCTGCTTCACTGATTTGGTTAAATTTTGCTGTTCCACACTCCTGTAAGACCCAATGAAAAGGAGCAGACATTAATTCAACATTTCCAGTATAAACTCAACAAATAATAGATTCAGGCTTTGTTTAATAAGTTTGTCCTTACACAGATGCATTTTAACCAAACAAAGGAAGAGTGAGGCACTTCAGAGTCAATCATTAATAACAGAAATTTTCAACTTGATGGCATAAAAAGAGCTTTATTGAAGATGCTTGTCAATCAAGTTCCATAGTCTGCCTGTTCTCCGCTACAGAGCTGTCAACACTGACAACTGACAGCAGCCAAACCCTGTCTAGTCCAGTGTGTGTATATTGTTCAGTATGTGTGTGTGTGTGTGTGCGTGCGTGCGTGCGTGCATGCGTGCGTGTGTGTGTGTGCATGTGTGTGTGTGTGTGTGTGTGTGCGCTATACCTGAATTCCTCCAGCCTAACTGCATGGTCTTTAAAGTAAATTGAATTGAATATATGCAGGCTTTTAAAGAAATAATCACAACTAGGGTGCAACAATTTGGTCATTGAGACTAATAGGTTACCACACTGACCAACTATCTATTGAGTTTCTTTCAGAAATTTACTAAACTTCCACTGTAGAGGTTGTGAATCCTGATGGCATCTGACAGGCCACTATAATTTGGGACTTTGTCATAGCTTAGGGTTTAATGAATTGGTGTTGGCTGATCCTGTTTTCTGATCAGACATTGTTGAGTTTGTGACAGGTCAGATGTTCTGGGTAAGTCATAACCTAATCCATTGCCAGAGGTCTTACATTAAAAAACACCTCTATTGATATATGTTTATGTATGAATTGGATTGGGAATTACTTTTAGCTCTTAGCTTTTTCTTTCCTTTTGTTCTTTGTATTCATCTGTTCCATTGACACAAATGAGAGAAAAGACCATGAAATGATCACACTGAAAAGAGTAGTACATTGATAGTTTAGAACCTCTCACAAAGCACATTTTGTGCCTATAGTGTGGCACAGTTCCTCTAGCATGGAAACACAGCTTAAAGGAGGAATATTGTAAGCAAAAAAGCAACAGAAATGGCAAGCTAACAGTCCAGAAAAAGTAAATTTGGTGTTGGTGTTGTTCTGGAAACTCAAATAATTTACTTAAATTATATGAGCAATTACATGCTCCGATAACTGTTGAGAAAGTTATATTGTATGACCCTTTGGGGTTATGAAATCCTTTCAAAAGCTATTAGATAACACAACAAATGTGTTGTACACCCAAAGCTAAAAGCTTATTTCTTACTTTCTTAAAAGCTAACATTTCAAAGTTCTCTCTGCAGTGTGGATTAGCTTTTTAAAGCAGTGTAAAACTGAAAAAAATGAGTAGTGGGGAGGAAGATGAATAATAGACTGAAGCAGTGTGTTCTCATCACTGGAACAAGAGAGATAATGAATATTTGTTGGTAAACACACACACACACACACACACAAGCATATCTCAACGTCAGGTGTTAGCCAGCACAGCTTTGCTGTTTATTCTCTTTCTCTAGGCTCAGCTGAAGAAGGTATTTTATGTTAATTGCCCACTTTCTGCTGCACTGGTTATCCTCTGAATGCTCTGTTAGAATTGCTTGTTTCTCTCTCAACCACCTGTCACACAGAATAAGATGAAAAGATGAAGAAGGGGATAATGGGAGCGAGTGAGAACAGGGCAGCTCTACATTCTGCCTCTCTTTTTGTCTTTTTGAAGAGATATCCAGGATTCACCTCAGCTGTCTCCTCCATCTTTGCATATTGGCCCGCCTGTCCACAGCTATCACACTAACAAAGCAGAAAAGATGATTAGCAAAATCTGCAATTGCCCAAAATCTGCAATCTCTGAAGATGTTCCTTTTGCTGCACGCAAGTAGGAAGGGGATTGCGAGAGCTGTTGCAAGAAAAGCAAAAACGACCTCATCCTCTATTTGAAATGAACCCTTATTAATATTTCAAAATGTTGGATATGTGTGGGGCTTTGAAGAAAGGAGCAGCCTTTTTCCAGTCATTTGCTAGTGAAAAGGGGGACCGTGATTGGGAGCTATGGCAAAAAATTGTATTAAACAAGAGAGTTAAAAAATGGCTCAGAAAGGAGCTCTCTTTCATACAAAAAGAGCTCAGCACCATTTTTCCTACACTGAGGCAGGAGAGCATAGATGTGAAGTGGTTAAAAAGATCTGGTAGTGGAAGAAAGGTAGAGGAAAGTATACCTGCTAGTGTCTCTGTCATTATCCTTTCACTTTGCACACTGCCAAGCCCATTACTTAATTTCCCTTGCCACCCTTCACTGTGACAGAAGTTTAAGTGAGTTAAAAGCAAATCTGCAGAGGCATATCATCCCAGAGAGATGTGATGAAAAAAATGAAACAAACAATATCAGTTTTGAAATAGGTCAAAGATGCTGCTGATTGTTGGGTGTAATTGGCCAAAAGCCCAAAGGATTCTACTTATATTACACAGATTGTTAGTATACGGCACATTCACACATACCCATACACTCACAAACAGACACATTTGTGTATAGAAACCACTTCTCTGCTATCTCACAGATGCAGCACTTTAGCCTAAAAGATTTGTGCGCTTAGTTGCAGGAACATTAAAGCCGAACTCACTCCATCTTGAAAAAAAATGTCTCAGCGTTTTTGACAATTTTTTATTGTGGAAGTGCAAAACTCATTTCAGCGGTTGACACTTGGGTATAGATATCAGAGATACATGTATTTTTGGAGAGGAGCTAGTGTGTGGAAGCAAGGTATGTCTGCAAATTGGATGTGCAAGCATTTTTGGTGCAGGCTGTGGTTGGTTGGGGGATATGGAAAATAAGTACACCATTTTGCTTTAATGATATAAACCAAAGTGTATGTCATCTGTAATAGCAAGTGAGGAAATCTTCTGAGGAGATGTCTCTGATAGAAGTCCAAGCAGCTGGTAAAAAACACTCCACATTTATCAGGCTTTATTTCCCAAAAAAGCAGCAAAAAGTGTTTTTTGTGGAGAATAAAAAAAAGAAACTGTTCAAAGTATGCAGGAAGTATTTAACGCACCAGCAGAACAAGTATGGGAGCTTTTGGATTAAGTCTTTTTGCTCTCTTGCTTTGTTCTGAATTCATATGCTTTAAAAGCCCTCTTTTACCAAGCAGCCAACAAATGATTAGCAGGGACAATTACCCAGGAAAGGCCTGCCAACCAAATAGGGTAAACAACAAAGGCCCATTAGTTTGTGGAGTGCACCTCAGCTCCACTGGGGACTGTTGTACTGGGCTGCTGGCAGAGGTATACAGACGTAATGGGATGTTTTCGTGTAACCCCACATGTGAATGCAGTACCTTGACGTGTTAACAGCCAAGGAAAGCTGACATGGTTGCTAATTAGCTGGAATCAAACAACCTCACAAAGAAACACAGCCCTGTGAACAGGACCTGCATGATGTAGGAAGAAAAGGCAGAACATTGTTGAGAGGTTCCACCTGATGTTTGATGGAAAATGAATCAAAGAGAATCAAAATGTTTTTTCTCAACGGGTGGTTGAAAGTAAACCAAAAACTGCAGACAGATTGATTAAAATCATCTATGCTGAATTTTTAGTACCCTGACTAATAATTAATTTTGCCTCTGTCCAAACAACTAGTGGTGTGGTGCTGCTGACCTTTTGTAGGCCAGATTGCAAACATTCCTTCAGCACTCAGTTTCTATGTTTGTGCTCCATTTGGCTGACGTGAACTGCTTGTTACAGTGCGTCGTGGAAAGGGTAGGTGAACCTGCTTGAATGGAGTGCAGGCATTGTGAAGTTCAGTCAGCCGATTATCAGACAGCAGAGACTTTCCTCCCAAGAAAAATGGCACAATAGATTGTAACGTCAGTCACACAAAAAATACATATAGTTACGTTTGATTGACAGATGCCATCTGGTGGCTGTAGTAAATATTACTTGGAGCAGTTCAGTTCAGCAGTTCAGATGACATCTAAATAAGCTGATCAATTTCATCATTTGGAGGAGGTGGAGCGGATGAACGTTTTAATCCAACAGTGGACTTGCTGCTGTTGATTTCCCCTTTCTAACAGCTTGTCGGGGCAGTATTTTAAAATCCATAACTATGATAATCCCCTAACCTTAAACCATGGTTAGCCTATTTTTTTTTAGCCATGACAATGATGGTCACCTAAATTTAAGGAAGTAGTAACTTTAACCAACACCACATTTTAACAGTGATTTGTTTTGGAAAGTATAGACAAATGGTGTTGTCCTGCCACTTACTACCAATAGAGGCGCCAGATTAGAAACGCTCTTATGCATCAGTCTGGAGTGCATATGGTCAATTGCAATTGCTGGAGTGCATTTGCTCGTTAAATTTGGAGGACGTGTTGCACAGCAGCAGGTAGAGAAGATGATGTGGCAAACTTTAATTCAATGTTTTGAAAACTTTTAATTGTCGGCAGAGATAGTACAGTACCTTTTCCTTTTGGATTCAGCCATGACAAGCCATTTAAAATATATGTTTATCACTGTATTGTGTGTGATACAGTGTGTACATGTTTTTTTGTTTACTTGCACAACCCATCAACTCAAGTCAGCGTAAGTGGCATGTGCTTTGCTGTGTGCTGAACTGAAATGGAGTGGAATGAGAGGTACTGTATTTCTTGGATGTGTCTCACTATTTTCAGTATATGGTTCCGGTGGGCTGACCCTACACTCTTGTTGTGTTACCTTACAGAAAGTTACCTCACTGAACACCCACTCACTCCCATCACTACCTCAATAACCCCACCTCCCACATGAACCTCTTCAGAGCCCCAGGAATGCTGCGTGTGTAATATCACAGCCATATTATTTTATTCATGTAGATGGAGTGTTTGGGTGGCCCTACTTGAGACTGGGACACGATCTCTGCTGCCGGTAAACACCAATTTAATGGGCCCGACTGACTAAGAAGCTGCAGCAGCTTGGGGAGATGGCATGTATAAGAAATGAACAACAAGGATGTGTCAGACACAAGCAAAAAGCAGCGAGAGGGAAAAAGTGGCAGTGTAGAAAATGTCTCTGACTAAAAAAGGGCTAAGGGGGATGACAATGTGCTGGTTTGAGCTCTCACAGCACCCCCAGGGTGTACGTACTGTATGCTGAAATGCTCTGAAATGTAAGTGCTGGCCCATTTTACCTGTCTGGAATACTGATACAGACAGAGAATCATGTTAGATGCTTAACAAAACTAAAAGTGACATATAGGTCCATTTTAAAGAGGGGTCCTAGGAGGTGATTCACAAATATACAGTATGTGTGCACACAGGCGATGAATACAAATGATCATCTGGGGCATCAAAAAGCTGAGAATACTGAAATAGTCAGATTAATTTTAAAAAAAAACCTCAAAAATCTTTGTTGTGCAGGCAAACTTCACAATATCTGTATTAAGAGAGGACAAAAATAATCCTCAGATTTCTAAATCTTTTGATTAGATATCAGATTTGTTTCTCTTCCCACATCTTCTATCACACACACAAGCATACAGAATATGCACAAAGCACATTTACCTGTACACACTCACATGCAAGTGGGTTGTGAGCCCCGAGAGTAGGAAAAGATTTCTAAAATATCAAGTTTTTGTTATATGTTCCACAGGAGCGTCCTTAGTGCAAACCCTATCATGGTTAAAGAGGAATGGATTTGGGGAATGGGGACAAGACAGCAGCTTGAGCTGAGAAGCTGAAAAGTCAGCAGAGCAAAGCCGAGCAGACAGTAACTCCCCACACAAATCAGCATACAAGAAATGTCCACGAACAAAAAAGGCTTTCACACATACAGTTTTACAGCTCAGCTACTGAAAAGAAGTCAAAAGAGCTTTCTTTGTTATGTCATATTGTGATGATTTAATGAAACTTACACAAGAATGGGGTACCCTTGTTTGGTAAAGCTTAAAAACAGTATGACAACACTGTCTTGTCAGCTTGTGACTCAGTGTGGCATGCAACAGTAGCAGGAGCTGGTATTGCGCTGATACTGGGATGTTGGCTTCTCTTGTCTCCACCACTTTGCCTGTTGATAATTTCACAAAACTGCTGCTGTCAAACTCTTATCCTGAACCTGACAAGTTTTCACAGTCCTAGTAAAAATAACCCAGGGATGTTATAGGGGTGTGGGGGCGGGGGTGTGGAAATTGAATTAAAACAAACAAAGCCAGATAAATTGGCTTGGTGGCATTTGTTATTTAGAGAGTGTTAATCCAGAGCAATGCTGCCCAAATAAAAGCGAGGGCAGAATGAACTGTTGCCTTTAAGCTAATGAGATATTAGCCAAATCCTCTTAGCCAAACTATTTTGTGAGGGTTCAGTGAGCGATTGCCTTGCTGGCACTAATATGAATGAAGAACTGTGGCTTTGTTAAGTGCCAGGCTGAAAGTGACTCACGTTGAGAGACACATTTAACATGCTTGAATGAGGCAGGCAAGTTTAAGATTAGTTTCTAGCTTAAAGAAAAATATGACTGAAGAATCTCCAAACTAACTTTCTCATATTTTATTGTGCAAGTCTACACTATTATGTTATAATGTGCAGTGTGCAAGCTTCATTATTAAAGATTGAGAAGAAGATACACATAAAGGCAAAGATAAATAATAATTGCTTGCATTCAGTCACTCGTAAGATTTTTAAAGAAATATTTTCTCTTATGCTTTTACCCTTCCTCATTAAAATAATTTTGATGTTGGTATCAACCATCTGTAACTGCTGCTGCTTATTCCAATGATTTTGTGCTTACTACTGAGATTTCTATTTTAGCACGACAACTGTGACTATTTTCACATACACACTGGACCAGGGCTTCCATACTGTGCTTGTTGATACTTGTAATAATTGTTCATACTCACTCTTTAAATATTTTTCATGTTTTCTTGGCTGCTGATTGTAAAACAGAAGGCCAGCTTTTAGACAGTTAAGTCTTGAATTGAAAAATCTACCAAATAACCAAAATTATCTGTAATCTATTTCAACCAAACCAGTGGGGTATTGCACCAGAAGTCAACAGAAGCTTCACAATAGTCAGTGGGAGTGTGAAAGAGTGGGGTACTAGCCAATTCTTGATGTGAGATGCAGAACTTAAAATAGACTGACATGTGCAGACTCTGTTCCTTTGCCAAATCACTTTCTTTTCCACACGAGTGGGCTTGACACTGGGGTTGCAGAAGTGATTTGATTTTTACAAAAGATCATGCTAATTAAGCAAGGGAAATCATCTCCTGTGTGGCACAATATTATATATAGTAGTTTGGTCTTCCTAACTGAGCACACATGACCTAAAATGTGATTTTTTTTTCACAAGTACTGGAGGTACTCAGATTTTCTTGGGCCCAAGCATGAAAGTACTATTTTTTGGTAAGATTAATATTCTCCTACGCCACTGCATTTTGGAAAGTCTTGGAATGCTCGAAAACTCACAGAAATTGGCACACATGTCAGAACTGGTGAAAATTGCAAAGTTCTGTAGTGATTGGGGTCAGGCATGGGCAGTGGGCTCCATAGCTCCCCCAAATGCAGGGCTATGTTGGGATAAAGTTGCTTGGATGTTCATTAAATTAAGTGAGATCAGTGTGCCTATCTTTCAGGACATAATATATATTTAGTGCCCAAGCACCGAGTAATGGTACGAAGGCCCTATTGGATCTGAAAGAATTATTATTCTCTGTGATTAAAAGTGTTTTTGAGTGCCTAAACATGCTCAAAAAGTCATGAAATTTTGCAGATTTGTCAGAAGTGGTGAAAATGTTGATATTTTGTGGGTCTCACAAAAAGGCAGGGCAAAATAGTTCAACAGCACCCCCTAGAACATTAGGAAAATTGAGCACCTCGATATGGATTGTCATAGAAGAACAAAATTCGGTATCCATATGACCAGATGCACCAAAAAGTCTCTTGGATTTATACCCTAAGTCCAACAGGAAGTCGGCCATTTTGGATCAAAGTTGCAATTTTGACGCCAAACTCATGAAACTTTGCACCTATGTTTCAATGATTAAGTATTTTGATTTGATATTGTAATTGGGCTTGGGTGTGGCACATTGGCTCTATAGTGCCCTCTAATTATTTTATCATTTTTTAAGTGGTAGGGGTGCTCAAAAACTCACCGATTTTTTGGAGTCAGAATCTAGCAGCCGTTGGTGGCATTGCACTATTTCTGCTACCATAATTGCAGCTTGATGTTCACCATCTAGCTGCAAACCTTTTCTTTCTGCTGTTTAGTGATAGGTAGGTAGCGTTCAGTGGACTTGTCAGGTTTTTTTTTCTGAAAACAGACTATGAAATCAAAACAATGAGCTAAGGTCTTTAAAGCTGAGCTGCACTGCAGTTCTCTCTCTTGCCCTTACTTCCTCCAAATAAGGTTAATCTTCACACATCTATGTCTCTATTGGTTACTGAACGATGAACAAGACACTATACTGATTGAAGTTACCTGAAGTCACATAGTTTTTACACAGGTTTCTTGCTATCCATTCAAAGAGGAGACCAGTCTGACCATTTACACAAAGCACAGCATATCTCTACCTAACCTTGGTTACAGCCAACCTTGTCAAGACAGTTGCATATCTTAGCCAACCTCAGTAGACAGAGAGATGAACCACTCTGACATAGACAGGTCATGACCTACTGCTCATACGGTAGAGAATGACCAGATAATGACAAATAACGAACACAAATATTTCCCTGCACACCGTTCACATAACACATTTGAGCTATTGTTCATACAAACATATTGTTAGTGCAGCTTTAAGTACAGTGTAGTGTAGTACTTGTGTAAATGTACTTAGTTAACTTTATGCCACTAGAAATGAAAGTGATGACTAAAGTGCAGTGAAAGGGCTCAGTTGCTTACTTGAAACAATAATTTCTCACTCATTTTCACATCTGTTGATTTAGCTTTTCTTATCTCAGTGATACTAGTGTGCTCCATATAGAGCAATCACGTGTGTTAATGATGGAACCTGTAGCTTTATATACTACCATGCCAGTACAGGGAGCAGTCTATTCTCTGAAAGGACCATACTACTGTTTCTCTGCTTTGTATGCTAATTAATTCTAAAGGCAAAAAAACAGGTTGATTTACAAGCTGACCCTTACCATCCCAAACAGTATTACAAACAGCTCTGATTTCTTTGCACCCAGGGATCGGGGAAGACAGAGAGGGCAATCATATTCATCTGTGGCTGCCCTCACTCTGCATTTGCCAGGTCTGACAGAGAAACCGCGGGGGTTGTGTGCTCGCTGAATGAAATGTGAATAAATAACAGAGAGAGAGAGAGAGAGAGAGAGGGAGAGGAGGAAGGAGAGGCAATGGCATTAATTTCCCTCCTTCATTCATATTCACACGGTGGGGCCATCGCTCTCAGATGTGTGATCTTAAACAGATTTCTTGGCGCTCACCCCCATCAGCGTATTTTCTCTGTCATGTATCAAAGCTGTCGTATATATGAATAAACCCCCAAACCCAACGTCACATCCTGCCTGAGCTAAAGCGATATTCAGGACAGAATGTGGAGGGGGTGGGGGGATGCCAGGCAGCAGGGACCCCGGTGCACATTGCGGGGATCGTGGCAGGAGACGACACCATACATCAGTGGGGACATAGGCTGTCAGAGCGTGAATGGGTTTTGTCATGAATGAATAACTACCAGAAATGTGCGGTGAGGGGAAGAGGAGAGCTTTACTTGCCTAAGCCTTTTCATCTCTTGTGATCCACACTTCAGGGTTTGAGTGAAAAAAAGGGGGGTCGGAGTGGGGGAGGCTTGTTGAAATAAACAGATTCCTCAGTGGGAGAAAATGAGGAAGGAGAGCGTCCTCTTCACACAGGAGGAAGGAGAGAACAAGGAAACAGATAAAGTCCATAACAGAAGGTGCAGCCAAGCCAATCTGACAGTGTAAATGGAGTGTGTACTGTCTGCACAAGCATTGTGTTGTATACTCATGTGAACTGTCCCCTCAGGCTTGTGTCGTCTGAACACTTTTGTTTCAGAGTGTAGAACTAATTTCCCACCCAAAGGAAACTCTGTCACAAAGAATATGCAATGAGAAAAAAGACTTACTGGAACTAACAAACCATCGCTGTATCGCTGTCACCATTGTTGCCCCCAATGGTGATTTTCTTTAAAGTGCTTTTACTGTTAGGACCATAATGACAACAATGTATATCCATCTTAAACATACAGGAAATGAAACTGCTGTAAGACTGTAATAAAAATTCTCTCCAGTGAGTGATAAAGGAGATAGTTATAGAAACAAGAAGGATAAATGGGCACAGAAAAAAAGATGTAGACTCTCCTACAGGATGAAACAGTCCATACTGTGAGGAGGTGGGTGAGACTGAGAAGGTGAGGGAGCTGGGCTGAAGTGGGAGGAGGGGGAGGGGATACCAAGTCTTGCCCACCACAGTGTTTGTACTTTACCGGCACTATCCCAGAAAGCCGCCTGCTGATTTCCCGTCTGCCCTGGCACTGCCTCTCACGGCAGCTGGCATCCCTTCTCCGTGTCCCTCCCTTCCAAGAATGGCAACAATGGATTGGAGGGCTGGGCTGCTGCCAGTGTCAAAGATTAGCTCCACCTCTCACTTTCATGCTTCTGCTCTCCTGTTACCTTCTGACCTTTTTTCACCCGAGGATATGATATGCTGATGCATGCACATACTTATATATGCATCCATGTCTGCTGGAATATTCACAAACATATATGCCGCCTCTCTAACTCCAAACTCAAGGAGCCAGAGGAGGGAAAACCAATGAAAGCCTAGATTTACCTTCTTCATATACTGTTCATATCAAACTAAAATAAGTTGCCTGATATCAAACTATTACAAAAACATCACATTGTTCCATTTGTTCCACTGATTGACATAGTATGTTGATACCGTGATACCAGCAAGAGCTTAGCAGTAGTTCAATCTCTCTCATTGTTCTGTCAATGCCGCCTCACACACATGAGCACATTACTCTGTATTGTCCACTGTACCCTTGACTATACAAGTTGGGCGTGATTTATGTATTTACAGGGACAGTGAACAATGAAAAACACTTATTAAGTGTCATGTTCTTCATCGTTCATGAGCAAGGTTAAAAGAGGCTTTTAAACATGTGCTGCAGAATAGAAGTGTGAGTGTGTGTGTGTTTGCCGGTTCCCAAAGGCCCAGTGGTTCCCCCTGACTAACTGTGTAATCGATCATAAAAAATGCTGAATAGCTCAGTCTGGAAAAGAGACAGCGAGGCAGCAGTGTACAAGGGACATTGACCGAGTTAATGGTGGTTTGTGTGATGGCCTGTGTGTAGCTGTCTTTATGGTCACTGGTATGAACTCAGTTGCACTGAGATGTTTTACAGGATCGAATCATAATTTATATTTTCCCCACAAAAATCTATGAGCAGCATGCGTATGTGTGAGCAGCATGCTAAAAGATCTTTGAGTTCTTGACTTTTAATTGTACTTTGTATTTTCTTATTCGTCTACACACACTAATATTAGGAGCTTGAAGGAACACCCTTAGTTTTTGGGAAACATGTTTCTTAGCTGTAGTCTGATGAAAACATGAACTTTATCTTTTTGTAGAACAGAGATCTGGTGTGTGATTTAGTTAGCAACTAACTCAAAGACTGGTGAAACAGCCTCAATCAAAACTGAAAAAACTTTTGATATATCTTGTTAGCTAGCAAGCAAGTCATGAATACAAGGCTCAATCTGGTTTGGCTCAGCATGATTATGGAAGTGTAAAAAGCTGGCAATTTAACCAGACTAGACTAGAATATTGATTTGCTGCATGCAGGTACAGTAAATATTAATTCCGGGTTGATTTACCTGCTTGATTTGGATAGCAATTCACAAACCTCTTACAGCAGGTGTTTCTGTCTCAGGCTGAAATCTACAAAAAATAAGCAAAATAAGCTTGTAACTATGGTCAACACTTATCTCAAGGATGAAGGTCAGTGAGAACACAGGTGATTGAATGATGCAAAACACAATGCAGATCTAATATAGTCAAACCCAAAAGTGTTTTTCCACCATTTGGTACCCACTGCAGATTCCAGAATGATTGCTTGCACTGTGTTTGGGATAAATTAGGTAAATAAGGTCTGTTTTTTTCCCCGCAACATAATTGTCACAAATCAACACATGCTTTACAATGTTTCAACCACACGGACTTCAAACAGAAAATATTTAACTGGTATGATTTGTGGCTTATATCATAAAAATAGCCATTTAAAACTACAATTTCTACATACACTGATATCATTTAGGGAAAAAACAAAAACAAAAAAAAAAAAAAAAGAAACCATGGCTGACACACTTCTGGGTTTTAAAAACTAGAGTTTATAACACTACAGCTCCCACTAAAACTCCCCTGATTGCTAAAGTAATCACATCCAAAATCACATTTTGTGTTGCATTAATGAAATTTGCAGTAGATTCAAGCTAATTTACTTCTTAATGAAAATGAAATGGTCTTTTGCAGTGGTGACACTGGAGTCTGAAAAAGAGGAGACAACTAAGAGGGAAGATCTTGAAAATTAAGAAACCTAAGAAACAAAACTTTCAACAAGTAACATAAAGTAAACATGGGAAGGCTTAAATGCACTAATGGGCAAGGCTAGAAAAAAGGGAAAAGGCTCTGTTGGTAACATCCAGTCCTCTCCTAAAGAAATGTTTTTTGCAGTAGATTTGACTGTGCAGAATGAGACAGACTATAAAGCAGGATAACCTTAACTTCACATAATGTTGAAACTTCCTCTGTAGCCAGGACCGTACACCTACTTCAATTTGTTAATAAAAGTCACAGAGGTATAGATCATGCACTTTTGTTCAGCTTTTAACTCTGTGAAGATACATGTCTTTTTACAAAGACTAATTGATCTTGGGGTTAATGGTAACTTAATTCTGTGGATAAAGGATTTTCTTTCTGGTCGACAACAGTGAGTCTGTGTCAGTAGAACAATGTCTGAATTGCTCACGGATAGCACAGGTGCTCCTCAGGGATGTGTTTCTCCTGTACTCTTTTATTTGTACACCAATGAATTCGTGATTCAAGAAGAAGGGTTTTTATTTGTATAAGTGTGTGAATGACATGGCCTAGGTTGGCACAAACACATCTCTTAAGGGAAGCTTACTATTTGATCCAAACGCAAGCTCTTCAAGCTTGGTGCAAAATTTGGAGATCCTTGTTGACTGAAGACTAAAGATTGTTTGTGCCAAGCAGGATTTTATAACAGGTTATGTTGTATTTAAGTGCTGTCTTGTTGAAAATGTTTCAAATGTTGAAATATCTTGGTGCAGTTCTGGATCATCAATTAAGCTTCTCAGAACATGCTAATTATAATTTCAAGAAATGCACACAACAGGTTCATCTAAGGAGACTTACTTTAAGTGAGTCAGTCAGGCTTAGAAATTGCTTACAAAATCCTGATTGAGAATCTTTTATCATTCCACTTGACATTATGGTTCGGTCACCTGAACTGCAGGCTCAGAAGTAAGCTGGCTAGAATGGTTGAGATTGCTAGCAAAATAATTGGTTAATAATAAATTTGAGTTTAGGTTTAACATCCAGACAGTTCTCGACCTCTATTTTCTCAGTTTGACACTCTGAACTCTGGGAGGCACAATAGTGTGCCTTTGGCTACCCAAAATATTTTAAAGAAGTGTTTTATCCCAAGTGCAATCAACATTTTAAACTCAAAAAACTTAGCTACCAATCTTGGGCTACAGTATTTTATGTGTGTATTGCTTTATTTTGTTATATGCATTATTTTAGATATTTTATCTTTTTTTTCTTTTCTCTTCTTTTCACTTATGTATTGTGGTGTATTTCATACTTAGGGGCTTTTGTCTGTGTGTCATATTTTCTTGCGCTTGTGTGCTTGTATGCTTGTGTTCTTGTGTTTTGGTGAACCAAAGGCAATTTTCAACTCTGGTGGATAATACAGTTCTGTTCTATTCTATTGTGTACAACACAGTGATTGGACAATGACTGTCAGAAAACCAGAAAGCCAAACTGGACATTAAGAGCAATATCAGCATCTCTTTGAGGTCGGCAAACACTGACATTGACTACATATTATGTCATAGATATTAGCCACTTTATTTTTAGAAACAAGGCCTAAACACCATTATTGTATCAAGTCAAAACAGTTTCTAGTGATGTTTAACTGTGGTCTTTGGGTTGATGCTGGACTTTCACATCATGTACTCAATGTAAATCGATAAGGGACTAAACTTTCTAGAACATTAAAATGCATGCTAGATATTTTTACTCAAGATGTCATCACCTTAACCAACCAACACGGCAATACAACAAAGCAACAAGGATTAAGATAGTGTGAGAAATATGTGCACACACAAACACACACACAAACACACATAATCAAGCTGTGCATCCCTTCCTAATCCAGCCTGGATGGGGCCTGTAATACAGCGACTCATCCCTCCTGGTAAACCCCGGTTTGTCTTTTATCTCCCAGGGACTGTTTACTTCCAGTAATTAGGCCATTCATCACCCTAATGGGAACATCCCCCTCCACTAAATAACTTCTCTTTTCTCTGAGCAGGTTTGCAATCCTGGCACAGCATCTTGGGAGGAAGGTGGCACTCCTCCTATAGGTGCAGTGCCAAGGGGGGACAGGATGTCCAATCTGTCAACATGTCTTATCAGATGGCCACTCATGACCAGCAGTACACTGGGGCAGAATGTAAAAGGAAGTGAGGTCTGATTAAATTGCATAATTCCAAATGTGGTGTGCAGATGTTCTCCAGATATAATAATGTGCTATCTGGAGGTATTCTTGTGATTAATTAGAAGCTGCTGGAGTGATCTGCTACCAGCAAACTGCATGTTTAGGGACAAGCGAACCCATCTCATCATATAAAACTACACCAAAGGTGGTGTTCAGACTGACATTATCTCTGTGGAAAAAACAAAGCCCTCTCATTTATTTGAATGGGGCCCGTGGCATGCCAATGCAGAAGGCTCAGCAAAGCAACACAGGGTCATCCAGCAAAAAAAATGAACTGGGCTCAGACAGGATGCTGCGTTTGTCAGTCAACATGCAAATGCACATCTCTGGTGGCTTACTTTGTTACATGAACACCATATTCAGTTGTTTACCTTGCGATCATCACAATGAAAGAATGAAAAGAGTTGACTCCGTGATAACTTTCTAAAGTTGTTAAATTCTGTCTGTGAGTATTACAAACCATTGTGCTGTGTTTGGGCTTCTCCGTTCTGGCAGCCTTTAAACGCATTAATCTGTAGCTCCAACTTGACTTCCTGGATTATATTTCATTGTCTTACTGGTACCTTAAACAGCATGCCTCCACCAACACAACCAAACTGCCTTGTTTAAGCAGGGCAGTTTTCAGTCTGAATGCAGCCTTACAGTTAGCTTGTGCATTGTAGTTTCAAACAAAGTGATATGGTGAAGGTACATGTCTTTTGTCTCAGGTTGAAGAGGTCCAATTTATTAATTTCTCCCTATCCTCTGCCTCTTGATCTAATGATGACATGAGGGACCTGCAGATGGAGGTAAACAGCTACAGACCCGTATCACCTGTATTATATTGAGATTTATGCTCGGTAAGCCGCACATAATTTTTTTTAACAATCCAGTCAAATCCTTCTAGAAATGATACTCACATACTACTGGTTCTAGTCAGAAATAAGTCATGTGACACTGCCATTTTACTGGACACTGTGTCATAATCATCCTTGTTGCCAATTTGTCCCAGTGGTGAACTGTCGTACCAAAACAAAACAATACCCTGTGGCCAATAATGCTGCAATTTTAAAATACATTTTTGTAAAACTGTTGACAGGATGCTCCAAATGGCACATGGGATAATTAGAATTTGTAAACAAACATAAGAGTTTTTTTTTTTTTTTACATGACAAGTCATTCTTACCAGAGTAATATCTCAATTTAAACTCTATAGGACGAGCTGGCAGGTTTAGGGACAAAATCACTAATGCTCATGTGTTGTGGATCACACAACACTGACAAAAACCTTTTTTTGACATATTCACTGGATGAACAACTTTAATTGAAATGAATAGCAGCCTTCTTTGAGCACAACATCAATCCATAATACATCCATGACCTTGAGTATTAAAAATGCTTCCAGAAACCCCTTAACTGTGTGCATATTCCTGCCTCTAAATGATTTTTTAAACATGCAAGCACTAATTATGGTTAATATATAAACAGATGTTTCCCCACAAAGCTAAATATGTGTGATGGTGCAGGCCTTTCATCTCATTGACAGGCTTGCTGTCAGTAAGAACAACTTGGGAAAACCTCATCTTGAGTGGAGGTCAGTAAAACCACATAATTGCTAATTATTTTCCCCTTCAAGGAACTCTAACTCTCTGCTTCAGAGTGAACAATAGCTATTGTGGCATGGACAGACACCTCAGACAAAGCCATTGGAAGAGAAAGGGGGGTATATTAATCAAACACCGGTGGGAACTGAGCTGAAGAAAGATTGGTGAGTAGATGGCTTCAACATTACTGACTTTCCATTCATTAACCTGTCCTGCTGTATCGGCACAGGCTGAAGTCCAAAGCCTTGTCTTGTCCACTGGGGAATGGGTGGACGAGTCGGACTCCTCAACTACCTCTTTGATCACCACTCACCTCTTTGAGGGTGGCATTGTGTCCCTCTTCATTAAGATAGGCCTTAATGGACTTTTTCCAAGCTTCTATGAGAGAGAGATAGAGACTAGGGAGATGTAAAAGGGCACACAAGGCTGTGGATGAATGTGTTCCCCTTCTCTTGCTACCTATACAACAGGTTAGACTGGCTAAAAAGAAATTCCCCTTCAATAAAGAAAAGGCTCTCTTTCAATATTTGGTCTCACAGAAAGAGAAATGAAAAGATAAAAATAAGGGAGGCGGGGTGTTCCTCTCTTTTCAGGGGTCTCTCTACAGAGGGTTCCTATTCCTATTTGAAAACTGAGCAAGACCAGCCCCAAACATGTATCATGTATTTTTAAAAAGACATGTATAGAGTCTGTGCACTTTTATCTAGATGCCTGTTAGTGGAAGTATGTTCAAAAGCTTGTTTTTGTCTGACTCGTTAAGAAAAATTCAGAACCCTGCGGCTTTCACTTTCCCTCCTATATCCTCTATACTTCTTTCTCTCATTCTTTCTTTTTCTAGGATTGTGTCCATTTGGTTCATCCAGATGTCTCTGCTCCATGTCCTCATCCTCCAGGAGTCTAAACCATGTATTTGCTCTGTCTTTGTTCATAATAGCGCACGTATTTTGTGTTTGATATAATTGAAGACAAGTTCCTCAGTGTCTTCTCCAATCCACAGTCTTCACTCTAAACAGTTTTATACTCTGCTTTAAATTATTTCACTTATTACACTGAATATTTATATAATATTATGTGTTATATACTCTATTTAAGACAATATAAGACATATGCAACCAATTATGTTTTTATTTCAAGTAGTTGCATGAACTGCTGCTCTAAAGTGTTTTGGATTTAATTATGCTTCAACTACTCTTTTGTTTTATTTATTATTTTCTTTCGCAAAGTATGTTTTTACAAATTTGATGTCACAGAGACTGTATAGCTGTACTGGAGTGTTGTGATAATAGAAAGATGTAGAGGATGTTTGATAATGTACATCTACATATAGTGACATAAACTCACCAAGCACTTTATTAGTGTAACCCAGGTACAATAAAGGGTTAACTATTAATAATGTACAATTATAATGTTACTGTTTATTTGTATGAAATAATCAGCCACTCAGAATGCATAGTTCACTAAGTCCCGCCCCTATCTGAACATGATTGACAGGTCACTAGCACCTGCGTAATCGGGCTGTGTGTGTGAGACAGAGAGACGTGTAATGGCGACGGAGTGAAAGAAAAAAAAAGTTAACAATAGTTAAGCTTAAAACAGCTACAAGCTTACTAATCAACACAGAAGAAAACAGAAGTATTAGCGAGCGGGAGTTGGAAAGCCCCGTTTTCCTTTTCCGTCTATGTCGGTAAGCTAGCTAACAGTGCTAATGTTGCTAATTTCATGTGCAGTGCTGTGTTGCCTGTATGTTGAGTTGATAGAAGTGTTTGTGGCGTAGCGCCAAAATTGTTAATTGTTGATAGTGAGTTGAAGTAATAATGATAATCCTACTGGTACAGCAATAATTTAGCAGTACTATATGTGAGAAGGATGTTGAAATATAATGTTGTTGTTTATTACAATTTTATTACTGTTTTCAAGATATGATTGTTGAGCCATAGTATTTACATTTTACTGTGGGAAATGTGAGGGTTATGCTAATGTTATTTGTACTTTCATTAGAGGGTGGGCATTGCAAATATTAGCAAAGCCATGTGTAACATATTTATACTGCCTACAATATTTCCTAATATTGAATTTAATCAAACCCCAATGCTATTGGCAGAATGTTTATGTTAGTTGTTGTTTAAATTGTATTATAGTATACAATTACATATGCTGGTATTGTAGTACATTGATTCAGATATTGAGATTTAACTTTTGAACTAGAGCGTAATGCAAGTCCTGAACATGTTATCACTGAGTCTTATATTACATGGGATGCTTAGTGTTACATTGATGTTATGCTTTAGTATTATTGTTGTGCAACAAATAGATAGAACAAAGTCTTAAAGTCCTGTTTGCTAAATCAAACAGGTCAGGTCTTATGGACAGCGAAAGAGGCACTTCTGAAGATCTATTCGATGGCGAGCCTCTCAGCCTGACTCTACTTGGAGCGCAGGATCAACTCATCGAACACTCCACCTGGTGGTAGGTTGGTGTTAGTCGCCAGGACTGCACACACATCCACAGGAAGATAACTATATCCAGGACTGTCACAGGAACAGTCACAAACAGGAAACTATAGTCAGAGGATTGACCAGACAAATATTGACAGTGATCACAGGACACAGACTCTACTGACTTTCAACAAACTAAAGACTTTAATTTTAAAGGGCCTATTTTTTATTTTCATGTATTTGTTATTAACATGTTGTGAATTATCACTTAAAAATTCAACTACTAAAGTTACATGTTGAAACGTACACTGTGTTGTCCTTCATTTATGGTTATCACAGTCTATGTCCCTTAGCTCCTTATGAACCTGGAGTAGCAGTGTAATTTCCAGAAGTGGGTTACATGGGTTACATTAGCAACACCTGTGCAATCTAATGCAATCCAATGCACCACCACCACTGCCTCCTATAATGGACATAAAGCAAAATTATCACCTTTCTGACAATGTCAACAAAATTGAAAATGCATAAGCCTTGTATAAGTACCATGGCAGAGCTGTTGTATTGGATTGTGTTAGATTGCACAGGTGTTCCTAATAAAATGCCCAGTGACTGTATGTTCCCTTAGCATGCACTTAAGCCAAGTGTCTCTTGTGATTGACTCGATGAATGCAGCTGGTTATAAAAAAACACAACTGATTTTGTGTCTCAAGAAGGCAGAGCCACTTCATCTGCCCATCCCCCACACCCCTTATCAGATGCAGGTTTTGTATTCAGCAAAGGGTCACTCTCATTAGTCAAACCCTTGTATGGCATGGTAATGAATTAAATTAGGTAGCTCATTAGCCAGCAACTGGGTAATAGGCAAACTTATTTGAAGTGCGTGTGCCTTCTCTGGTTTCAACACTGATGAGGATGTTATTGGAACAGGACGGTGTGCTGCAATGGGATGTTGTTTTGCTGCTCACCTTTGAAGGTTTTACAAAAGGCAAGGGAATGAAACCAGTTTTCATCCACCAGACCCAGACTGATGGAAGAGCTGGGAGCTCTGTTAACAATGCTGAGAATAAAAGAGAAAAATAAAAAGACCTAATTGCAAAGAATAAGGGTTGGGGCAGCATTGCTTCAACATTTAGTTACTGTGTCATTATTATTTCCAGTGTATTAAATAGGAATAGAATTGGGGAAATATTTGTATGACATTAGAATTAAACTCAATGAGGTAAATTACAGGTTAAACTACAACCCAACACTTTTTTGTGTAACTAGGTTCAAATCTCACAGAAAGTTCTTTAAGATCCATTGATTGAACATGTAAAAGACAGGAACTCTGAGTGAAGTTGTTCCTCTATTGCTTTTCCATTTATTCTTCATTAAAATCAAACTTAGAAAAGAAAAAAAGAAGGGATTATGGATCCACACAACGCCATCTACAGCGTGAAACAGACTGTTCTTCTGTTTTTGTTCATGTATTCCTTATGACAGCACAACCACTTCATGAATAGAAAAAAGCACTTTTTATGGTGGCTTAAACCTACGGATGAAAGTTTATTCTTGACCTTGAAAGTAGTAGTTTGACAAAGCAATCTCTGTGTGATGCTGCTGAAAGCTTTGAAAAAAAGCAAATAAGTGGACCGTGATTGTTTTTCAGAACAATCCTGAAGCAGTGCTGCTCTTTCTCAGTTGTAGTTGTTATTCCTTTTCAAGTAATCCTTAATATTCAGGACGGTTACCAAAAGTAAAAGTGAATAGTGCTACTATCAATATCCATGGATTCAGAAAAGCCTGCCTGAGGAACACAACACAGTTTCTGTTATGTAAGATGACAGTGTATTAAGTTATATTCATACCCTGGAGAGTAAGACAAACCCTAACATAACCATTAGAGTTCATGCTTAACCCCAACCTTAACCAAAATCATGTTTAATTCTGAAATTCAATGATTTACATTGGGAGCCAGGCTTTTGAGCACATATGAGGGGTGAGTACAACACACACAAAAGAAACACAAACACAAAGATTTTCTCTTTTTTTCCCAGAGATTTTTGCAGTCTCTTTCCCACTGCTTCAGTTTATTCTGTATGAAGGACACATAATTCAATATTTGAGTGGTTGTGTGCGCAAAGAGGACAGCTGAAGCCGTTTACTACATAATGGAGACAAAGGGACAGAGAGTGAGAAAGAAGCTTTGCTATTTCCAATGGTACCAAAAAGACAAGTTTTTCTGTTTTTATCTCCCCCTCTTCCCCTACACACACATATATACACACACACACACACACACACACACACAGTCCCATCACAAGGACAAAATGCACAGTAATCAGAGCTGTGAGTATCCATTATGTTATAAAAGGGGGAAAATGATTGATGCACATATGAATTAAAGTTCAATTGAAGGACGCAGCTCCCAGTTATGGCTGCTATTCATCAATTAGATCCTTAAACACCCCCTTCCAAAGAGAAAAAAAGGTAGCACAGAGTTCCCTCCTCCAGTTTAATATTTTCCTTTCAATGGACACAGCAAAACTCAATGGCTACTTTTAATTTTAAGGAGCAAAGACAACCCTTATACAATAATTTTGAGTTTGCAGAACATTTGTGAACACAAAAATACATCGTGAAAGTGAGGCTGGCAGAATACTAACAGGAAAAGAGGGAAAAAAACATGCTCAACCTCCAGAGAATGATGTTCAAAAGCAAATATACTCCACATCTAGCCCAGTCTGTCTGTCATTTTTAATTTCTTTCAGTGCTGTGTTAATTTTGTAAAAAACTCAAAATGTATTTGTTATCAACCTTTTTTGACATGACAAAGTTGAGACAGTGATGAGACAGAGACTTTGAGGAACAAAAGCTGTTACTTAAACCTGCAATAATATAGTTTTTGGTCATCTGAGTGAAACAAACAAGCTGCAAACACATACCTGACATTTTCACCGTTTAAGTTGATATGGTAAATTTGTTAAGAAATAGTGGCCTTTTTACACATGCGGCCTACATGAAACAACACTTACATTCACCTGTAGTTGAGTTTCTAACAACCTGATGAATATGTGAGTGGTAAGAGTGAACAGAACAGTACAAATGTGGGCTGGGAAACCAAAACAATGAGATGAAAGACTTTTAGAGCACTAAAATGCTCTATTGAGGGAAACTGAAGAGTCAAGTGATAATTCTGTGTGGGTTTATCACTACTAGTGACCCCTTTCACATCGTTATATGTTCCATTGTTTACATAAATAATATAATAAAACATAATATTTGTTTATTTACTCCTATATAACACATGTATGTGATTACACTCAGAGTCTCAGTCATATATTGTTTAAAACTGGCAAAGGTCAGTGTCTTTGCAAACTAAGAAAGAAAGAAAGAAAGAGAAAATATATATGTTCAGCAGGATTGTCAGCTAGTAGAATGGGGAAGAAAAGGCCTTTTCTGGTCATTCATATGTGTGTTTCTGACTCAATAAGCAGACAACATCCTCTAAACCTATTTAGTAATCTTAGCGCGTGTCCACCATGAGTGTTGATACTTTCTTTCAAATACCAGACAATATTTCTCACACTTTTGTACTACAATTGAGCTGAAAACCAATAAAGAACCAAGCTTCCTTGACATTTTGCAGCTTTACCTGTGTCAATTCTACCGTACATTGTTTCTGAAGGAGATAATCCGTGACACGGAGCTTTGATCAGGTACTTGTTTATGGTGCTGCAATCTAAGGCCTTAATCTGCTAGGTAGATATCAGGTAGTGTCATCCCTGGGTGGTGTTGAGTGGATGGGAGAGTGTCTGGTCGTGACTTTGTGTGCATAGGAGGGGATTAACTGGGAACAAAACAGAGTAGAGGGGAAAAAAAAGAGAGAAACTATATAGAGGTAGGATGATGACTATGCTTCACGTTTTTTTTTTTCAGTTTTCCAATTTTTATTACAATTATCTGTACATCATGGATGTTCACGGATCGTCCTTAACAGCCAGAGCTAGGGGTAGGGACTGCTTGAGCTTGCCTTCTTCTTGTTTGTGATGACCAGGGTGCACAGGTGTCTGCTGCAGTGCACCTAAAACTTAACATTGCCCTTGTCCTACTTGATCTTTATGGATTTAGAATCCTTCCTCTTGGCTGTCAGCAGGAAAAGGGCTACGCCTCTTAATTGAGGGAATAAACTGATTAATGGGCGCTTTCAGATGACAAGCAAGACCAGGACTAACGTCAACCATGTACTCTGGGTAGTTTCTCTGTTAAACGGCATCATTAGATTAATACATTTACAGGGCCACTAATCTTGGCTTTAGCTATATATCCAAAACAATGCAATTAAATGTCACTCACTGTACACATTCAGGAGTCATTCCATACTGGGATGAAATTTTGTATGGTGTATGGTTTTGTAAATTGTATATATATCTATATATATCTATATCTATATCTATATCTATATATATATATATATATATATATATATATAAATATATAATAAAAAAAATCATATTTCTTACTACCTGACTGATTGACTGACTGTTCCCATTTAGTGCCTTTGTTCCTACTAGAGTAACAAGTTCTAACAACCTAAATGGCTAAATACATTATTTGTACATGTTTTGTTATGTTAGTTTTGCCTTCCAAAATATCCCATGTGACAATGGACTTGTGTGTCTTTTCTGATCTTCAGTCACTCCAGTTAAGTTGACTGTTGGTAGCAGATGGGTCTTCAGGTGTCCAGTGAGGGAGGCCAACACTTTGTACTAAGGTTAATTGTTTTCCTTTATTCACAGGAGTATATCACTGTTTCCACTTTTCAAGTTCAAATTATATTTTGTGTGTGCGATTATTTACAATAGATACACCTTCATAGTTCTCTCTTCAGATCTGAAATTTGCCCATAGGGTAAGCAGCATAAAGCAGAAAACAAAAGGTCACCTCCACATGTCGGTGCACATGTTTACAGACCGTCAGTATTGGATCAGCAACACATGCACATTCACTTATCCTGCACATCCACTGCCAATATCTTTGGTGCAGCAGTGCATCAGTATCAGCTATTGTATTGTAGCAGAGGGTTCACATCTCTCATTATGCATCACCATGCCAAGTGGAAGAGAGATTAGAGTGCAGATTAGCGAGACTCCGTTATTTTATGTCCCGAATGGTTTTGGAATCAATGATCCAACCCAAGAGCATGTTTTTCATTTCAACGTTGGCACAATCCACTACAAAGATAGTTTTTTTTTTACTAACAAAAAGGGATATCATATTAATGGTATCTATTCATTTATGTTAAATACAAGGCACCTTAACAGATATTCATAATTAATGAATTATTCATAATTAATCCAATATTATTGTTATATTTTTTAAAATTAGAAATCAACAACAAATTGTGGGTCCTATTATACTATCTGTGTAGCTACACTGGATATAATTTGAACCTAACTGCCTTTTTGTCCAAATTAACAAACAAAAAACAAAACAGCCATACTGTTGCACTGGGATATATGGACTTGTGTTTTTAATTGTGATGATGATAGCCGGTATTATAACTGCTAGCTATTTGCTATTATTGATTATGGCTTACAGCTATCAACTATCAACTGTGTTAGTTTTCAGCAAGTCACATGACTGAATGGCAGGGGAACTTGAGTCCCCTGAACTTAACAGGTTGGACTGAGTGGCCATGCTGTTTGTGAATAAACATGAACTCCAGACTACAATGCAGTTCTTCTCTCTCTCTCTCCATTTCTTTCTCTCATATATTTGAGGAGAGGGGAGATTGCTGTGGACATTTTATGGAGTTAATTCAGAAAGAGAAATGAAATTATAGGGAGGACATGTCTCCCCTTTAAATTACACCCAAAGTCCAAGCACATCTCACATGCAGTTGCACTGTTTGGATTATGAGAGACAATGAGATATGGAGGGGAATTGCCTGGAAGGATATACGAAAAGATGGCTGATCATTTTTCAAACTGATGTTTTCCTCAGGACAAGGCTGGGAGGGGGACGGAGACACAGCGAAAAGAGAGGAAAATCACAATAAGAAATGCTAATATACACTGAAATTAATTAAATGATGTGGAGTCTGATTTTATCTGACAGGGAGGTAATTTGTCTCTCTTTGACTGCCTGAGGACGATGGCTTTGTATGTGAATGTGCATGTGTGTATGTGTGTGTTTGGGTGGGTGTATTGGTTTTGTAATTGCTTTGTGCCAATGGGGCACGTTCCCCGTGTTGTATGTGACTGTAATGTGAGCATTTTTGATTTTGCATATGCTTGCTTATGGTTTTCAAAGTGGGATGTGTCAGCTGAATCACACAGGTGAAGGGCATACTGTATGGTGTGGTCACAGCTACAGATGAATGGAAGAATAATCAGAGGAGACAGATAGTTGGCTGTTACTTCCAGAAATACAATGACCATTCAGTTGTTGAGTGTGCAGAAATTTTGAAGCGCTATCTCTTGTCTCCTACAATGTTTTACTGAAATATGATTTATTTCACCTTGAGAGACAGAGATTCTCTAAGTAATTTGACACACACAGCACATTAAGCACTACACCAGAGAGACTGCATGTCCTTGTTTGAAAAATGACAGCACCGGTCATTTTTAAAACAAAAACAAACAAAAAACAAACATGTTTATGTGTTCTTGACAAGTAACCTCAAAACATGTTATAGTATGTAGGCTAAGAACTCAGTTTTATTTACTTTTTTTTTCTTTTTACTCTTTTCATTACCTTGGCCACCCCATTTATAACAGCAAGTGGAGACTAAATATTAGAAACACCTTCAACAATAATGTAATTCAACAGGACAGTTCCAACAAAAAGAGAACATTATAACTTTCATGAAGAAATAAAATGATGGGGAAAAAGTGTCTAACTTTGACTGATGATAGATGATAGGATACAAACGGTGGTCTCTGGTGTCAAAGTCAGACATTTTACCCAACAATTCACCCCAACCTCTTTCTTAAGCACGTTAGCAGCGGTGTAATGTCCCTGTACTTCCTCCATTACTTTTCAGATAGCACAGATAGTGAACAAACACTCAATTTTATTTTTCTGGTGGGGAAAGTGACTAGGAGGCTATAACACATAACAAAATGTTTTAAAGTTTCTTCTTGAGGTTTTCAGCTTTGTTCACCACTGTGAATTGAGAGGCTGCAGACCATTTGTTAATCAAAAAACAAAACCAGCTGATTTCTTTGGTCCATTTCTGATCTCCTGCACTGCAGGTGCTAGTCTGTAAAATCAACTCTTGTTGTGCCCAGTTGGATTGAAACCTTCACAACAAGCATTTATAAATTCAGCCTGGTGCAGTAAATCAGACATCTTTAAAATGAGAGTTTAAATTCTCCACCTTTCTCTAAATCTATCCCAGTTAAATGAACTTCACTCTCGCTTTTGTAACCCTTCCGGAGACCCTGTGGCTTACATCTTAGTGAAAGCTTTTCAGCAGACAAAGAGGTGGTGGACCAGGAGGGTCTCCCACCAGGCTTTAATCCTCTGCCCTCCTCTACAACCATCTTCTATGCATCTACAGCCTTCAGTGGCCCTTGTAGTCTGAGTATGTTAAGGGCTAAATGAGAGAAGGATGTCTTGTGGGAGGATCTCAAAGCTTTTCAAACACTGCTGGTCTGATATAAAGTAAAAATACTACAAAGACAAGGTCAGGAAGGCGCTCTGCCATCTGCTGTATTTTAGTAGCTGCTTGGATCTGTGAACTTTAAAGGAAAGAACAATTGCTTCTATTGTGTTGAAAAAAAAATCAAATTGCATCATGTAGGAAGATAATGACAAGGATAATGGCACTCTGCATGATATCAAGGCATAATGTGTTTCTTCCTTTAGCACCAAAAACACAATTGTTTGTTAGAGAAATGTGTGGGAGCAATCATCACCTCTTCTTTTGCCGTGGTGATGAAACATGAAGAAAGCCTACATGACCAATCAGAGCAGACTGTCCACTTTCAGCTGCACTTTATAAACTGTGTGCCCTCAATCACAGCAAGCACAATGAAGGTACACTCATTGTAGAAGCTCTAGCTTCTGCAAATGAACATGCACTGATTGTCATATTGTCATTTAAAAAGATTAAGTTTCTGATGAACACACTCAAGCATGGTGGCTACATAATGACTGTAATCAGCCTCGCTTTGATCATGTCTTGTGAATTCTTCTCAAACAGTTAGCTCTTGATGCTTTCTTTTCCTCATATCACTGTGTGATCGTAAGATGGGTTGAAGCAAAATGAAAAATCCATTTTGGAGCCAGCGAATGAAAGGGAGAAAACCCACACAAGCACACAAACACTAACAAAGTCTCACCCCACTGACTATATGTTCTTCCACAAATAGACAGTCTTTCCTTTGATGGGTAGAGGTCTCTTGGCTCTTTATTTGTCTCTTATATTAAGTGGACAGAAAAAAAGGGAAAGCATTCAATAAAGTAGAGCTCTTTACCAAACCCAAACATGTCCCCAGTTACTTTACCAGTCAGAATTTTGCCATATAAACAGCAGGAGAAGCCAAAGTTTAGTCTGGTACTGCTACGAGAAAGGTCAATTGGTCTCCAAAGTCAATAGGTTTCTCCTTGTTGGTTGCATGGATGTGAACATAAAATATTGTAGCTATGCGAGTTTCAGGGTAAATTTGAAAAGATTTAACAAATTTAGAAAAGTTTAACCTGATGATAATAATAACAATGGAAAAGCTATTGGATTACCAAAATGAAATGTTTCTTTCAACTTTAGAGTGAATGACTGAGAACAGCAAATTTTGTCCCATTCTGTAGGTCCTTTTTTTGTTTTTAGCTGGGCTAGCAGCTAAAAACAAATACATTCCCAAGTATTCAAGTGTCCTAGTGAGCTATGACAGTGAGTCGACATGCACAGTAACCAAAACAGTTAAATGGAATATAGCCATCATTAATGTAATTATTTACACGTGCTTTTCTTATTGTGATATGTCAAAATGTCTTCTGTGAAAAAGGCTGATATGCTCTGACAGGATAAAGAAGTAACTTCTACCTTATTACTGAACGAGTCAAATAGAAAAATGAGATGTGCCATTTTTATGTGTGAAAGGACACAATTATCCTTTCACTGTAAGCCAACAAAGGATTGTCGTTAAGTCATTATGTTACACATGAATAGAGCAGCATAAATTCAGTGAGTTGACTTTAACAATGACGCCTCCTCACTTAAGACTGCTGCTTAATTAAACTTCAGAATTGCCCACAATTGGTCTAATTTATCACTCTGCTCACATGTTATTAGTATATTCTATGAGCAGAAGTCATTTAAAAATCTTACTTCATTGCCATTAACTTTGCAGACACAAGGAAATGCTAGTTTCCTTCTTAATCCTTGTCCCTGATTAATCTCTAAAGTGTGTAAGAGGATGCTCATACATAACTTAATTAGCAGCTCTTACCATTATAATATACCCACTTGTCTCCATGTTTGGAAATATTGTATGTTTGACTGAGTTTGACAATTATGTAATAGATCTAATAAATAGCACAGGCTTGGAAACTAAGCCAACACAAATAAACAGACATGGTTTACCATTTAAGCCATGCAGAAAATAATTGTAATTTAAGTCGTTGTTGTCTCAGAGGACTACTGTCTACTGTCATAGAGAAGCAGAGTGCTGCAGAGTCAGGCAAAATAGGAACTTCCTCTGTTAAGTTAAGATAGAACTGAGTGCAACATTATTTCCATGGCTCTAATAATGACGCTATTGCAGTAGGTGGAATAAACATGGTTTGGAGCTCCCTGTGACACACCTAGAAATTATGATAAAGTTGACAGTGAATTAACTGCTTGAGTTTCACACTGAAAGGGAGCATACCCACTTCAAAAACCCAAATACATGTTATGATTAATAACTTTAGAGAAATCATGTCAACAGATTTGTTTTTACTAGGGCTGTAGTCAACCAAAGAAAATCTTGGTCGACTAAAATTGTAAATAATCTGCGACTAATCGACTAGTCGCGGGGGGGGGGGGGTCACAGTGAATTCTGTATTTCTCTGTTTAGCGTCTTCAGGCTAGGCTAATCCATCGTTGCTAACTTTGGAGCTAACTCCCTTCACTTTTCCAGCACTTGGAGAAACAACACACGTGACTTTTCATCATTTAACTTACACACTGTAGTCTGTGCTGTACATTTACTGCCAGACTGACAACTTACCGCTAACCTTTTCCTCTGCTCCACTCGTATCCACCGTCACTTTCTCTGCGTCCAACTCGCTACATAAACATACTACGCAATGACGTATAACACAGTTGCTCGTTTCCCAGGCAACAACACAGCGGTTGACTCACGCGCTGCACAGACTCCCAAACGCTAAATATTTCTGAATGAGTGGCTATTTGGCATTTATTCTAGTATTAAAAAATACTTTTTGGCCTGGCGGGGGTTCTTGTTAATATAATCGTAGGAGAAACACTGAAAAGTTCAGTACATTTAATAAACGCTCAGTAACGGAGTTAGACCTCCGGAGTTTGGAAGAGTCCAAAGTTGTGTAAACAGCGGGGGTGTTTTGAATACACCCCCGTTTTCAAAAGGTAGTTTGTTGGTCTGTCCCCCCGCTGCAGGAAAATAATGGATTAATCCAAGAAAGCTGCTGATGTAGCACTTTTCTCCTTATGAAAGTAGAGATAGAGATACAAGGAGATTAGCCGACCAATGAGAATTTAGTCGGATGAGAGAGTATCGATCAATTAATCGACTAGTCGACCAACAGACTACAGCCCTAGTTTTTACATCAATGAAATAAAATAAATGATATGACAATGTATCCAATTTGATCAGTCAAATGTTTAGTAGCATTATTTTAATGTACCGGTCCACATTGTAAATGAGTTATTTTACAAGTTGGGCCATGTGTTATGCTACAGATAAAATTAATTGGCCCGGGGTCTGTACCTGCAAGTTCAACTCTGAAAACGGTTAGCATTTGTTTCTGCTCACTCTAGGTTTTCCTATTCAGCTACAAGTGCATTCATGTGGAAGAGGAAATGTTGCATTTATAATCTACTGGGAGATAATTAACAGCGAGTGGATTATTTTTCTAATAAAAGGACAAGTATAATTTCTATTTCTAATTATCATCACAAAGTCACCTTGTGTTTTTCTGAAATGAAAAAAGTGATGGAGTGTAAAACTGCCACACATCCTGGAATTTAGTGCAGTTAAATTAAGCTACAATCACCATTCATGATGTGTAACATGGTAAACTATCCCTCTGGTTGTTAGAAGCTCTGTTGTAAATCCAAAGTGGACACATGAAAGTCTGGAACAGCAAGCTCATTCTGTTGGTCTACAAAAATGTCAATTGCATTTTATTATTTAATAGTAAACTCAGTACTTTTCGCCATGACCCTGTAAGAATGATAAATAAATCTTTCCAGTGACCTGAAAGCAGCTCAGCAGTCAGGCTGTTGATAGCTTTATCAGGCGCAAATTATTTTCACAAGCATCTCATTATATACAGATCTCATAACAATGACCATAAAGAATATGTGTCAAGTCTTACACGCCGCTGGCTACAATCCAGAGAAAACATGTATTTGTATATGGAGTAATTATCAACCACAAGTGACAACTGTAAACCAAAGCAATATGATAAACTCTCAAATGAGTATAAATATAAAGATAAAATAAAATGTAATTAAAATATAAGAAAAATAAAACACAAGAGAAGACAGGAAAAAATGTTGGATAATAGTCCAAAAAACCCCTCAAAAATGTGACTTGTGACTGGATATATAGCAAATGCAGCAGAAACTATTTGTTCCATATATACTCTCAGATCACTGAACCAATAATGTCAGAGAGGTTCACAAACAGTGAGTTCTGGATCAGATTTATTTATTATCCGGTGGCTACAGTGGATGTACTTTGTCAGGATAAAAGATGGCTAAATCACTGATCAACAGTGTCTGCTAAAGGTTAACATACACAGAGTAAGCCACAACATTTAATAATTCACATGCTAGATAGTTTTATGACACTATCAAATGTTTTGACCGGCTCAAGTGGTAAGACTTTACTAAAAGTTTTAGCATTAGATTAGAATTCAAACTGGGAGAACAGAAGAAAAAACAGCTGCAACATGATTTTAGTTTCTTTTCTTCTTTCACTGAATACTTCTGTAATGAAGTTCTGTAATGTCTGAGATTATTGTGCAGGCAAAATACTTAAAGTACTTTGGTTAATTAGCATAATAGAGTTTCTGACAAAACGTGGCTGAATAATATTATCCTGCTAACCAATCCTAGATCATATTATTCCTGTTTTCTTCTGCCTGCTGCTTCAGTTGCAGAATGTTGACTAGTGCTTTCACTGGACTCAGATGGGCAGAATTTCAAAGTTGGCATGATCTTGACTCAGTTAACAACACTGGCAATGCCACACAATCACTCAAATGCACACACATCCTGAAGTTATTCAGTTATCACAGTGTATCTTTCAATATTGGAAGTGAGGGGAAGTATAAATGAGTTGTAATGACCACTTTCTCATGTAAAATGCCAATGTGGTTTCAATAGGAGCCCCTCTGTGTGAATATTGCCTTGCCTAACAAAGCGAGTGATACACACTAAATGCTGAGCAGCTCATATTCAACAGTAATCAGATGAACTGTATTTCACAAGCAGTATGCAAATAACCAGTGAGATTGCCTTATTAATCTTAATGTGTGTGTTGTCAACCACTACTTAGTGATATTCTGGACAGTTTTAGGTCTCCCCAAGCTTGAAATGACAATATTTGAATGTAGCCAAAATGAAGTAGCTTGTGCAAATCTCTCCTAACTACTGATTAAATTCTAATGTGTCCAATAAATCATTAAGCTTAAATGCATTTGGGATAGTTTGATTTATGTTATGAAGCTACTTGAGCATTCAGTGTCTTGGTATAATTGTGCGACACTGGTTGTATACTTTGCCTCCAGGGTTATTTCAGTGAGGAAGAGAATGTAATATGACCGTGATATGGAAACTGAGCCTACTAGATGTCAGCTTGTCCTCATCATACACATATTTCAAGACGCTCATGTGATTATGCCAAACAAAAAAATATTCTTAACTTTATCTGCCGAATTCATTCGTGTGTGTGTGCATTTGCGTGCTTCTGTGTGTGTATGTGTGTCTATGTCTATGTCCTCTCTATTTACGATAAAAAAGCTGTTCAGTCACACAGCTCTCCTTGTCTCTGGTTTTGACATATTCCCAGTACAGATCCTTTTGGAGTGAGGGCTTAATAACAGCAGACAGCAGAAATTTTGAAAGCTGTGGAATTGCACTGCCTTATTCCAATGAAGCATATAAAGCAGAGACATTTACAAAGTTTAGTGTTAGTGCTAATGATCAAGCTGATGGCTGATTTCCAAGTGTTAAACTCTCAACCACCTGTTTATTGTCCGCAATAGAGTTAACACGTTATAGATTATGTCTAGGTTAAGCATTACAATAAAAAAATCCTTGACGGAAAGTCAGCAGCAATGTGGAGTGCTACACTGATTTAGTTGAGGTTTGCAGATTTTAGTGTGTGATATATGTAGAGGCAGTGTTCTCAGAGTCAGCTGATTTGTCAGCTGAGCTTAAATATTGCCATCACCTTCTGTGAGTTTGTCGCTACTAAGGTAGGCTACTTTTACACTGTAATGCTAGCTTACTTGTGCAGTACCTATTTTTGTGATTTGAATTGTCTTTAAAGAAATTTCCGATTTACATACAATTGATGACTGGGACTCAATAGAAATTCCCATCAATCTCTCTCCAACTCTCAAGGTGACTTTAATGTCACACCCTTGGGGGCTGACACTGGAGGGAGTGCTAGAGTGGAGATATGGGGCCCTATCTTACGCCCTGCACAGTGTGTCGCTAAGCGCAGTGCAAGTCGCATCGCTATTTTAAGGCACCTCCATACAGCTGAGTCTGTACAGTCACCCTGTATCCATCTCCTTTTACTACATCCATGGCTGACAGACTATATATAAAAATGGATGACATGAGCCAATAAAAGTTCAAAGTGCACTTCAAAAAGGACACCTTGCCCATCAATATGTTACAGTCGTTACAGCCGGATCTTGCCCTCATTCCTATTGTCTGCTGAAGTTTTGCCCTCCCTTGTGTGTGTTTGCCCCCTGTTGGTCTCTGTTTCTGTTTCTGTGTGTGCCTCAGCCTGGGGTGTGGCAATCCACTTCACCAGTGGACCTGCCACTCATGATCCTGCACTCCACTCTTTGCCAAAATGTTCTGTGTCATATGTGGTATAGATGCATCGGCCAATCTCAAAGTAGTTATTCTCTTATGTGGTGTTCACCCTGTTTAATCCTCTGTTTACCTGTGCCTCAGGTTCATCACCTCCGGCCCTCCCAGTATGCCTGCTCATCTCCAAGGCTCGTTTGCCTCCTGTGTCTGCTGAGGATTCTGTTCACAGCCTGCAGTATTCCACGACCTGCCCTGGCTCAGCTACCGTTACCACCGCCTGCCCTGCTCAGAATCTGCTTCATCTACAACTTTTAAATAAACTACCTCTGGTTGAACTTTAACATCACCTCTGTGTCTGAGCTCTACTCTTGGGTCCAGAATAATTCACATTTAAATTTAACGCTATATACAATCTGGTTGCTCGATTGCTATGGGCTAGCAGAGAAAACACCTTCCGTTAACCATTCCACCTGGAGTTAATGAAATGATTATGATGATCCCAAATTCTGTTGTGGACAGGCCCTGAACTCTTAATTGAAAACAACCAGAAAAGATCCCTCACCCCTTTGTGTGATTGGGTCCCACTTTAAACATGCTGGTATGTGTATGCAAAGTACCTGAACTCATACTTCTTGGCTGGCAGTGCATCGATCCAACTGTAAAGGTCATGTGAAATACTGGCAGTGACAGCACCAGGGTGCACTTATTGTGTCTGCACTGTAAAAAACAACAATAACAAACAAACAAAGAAAAACTGATCCACTGAGAATCAGACAGGGTTGTCTAGATGTTGTCTAGTTCAAGGTTCAAGGTTATTTTAATTGTTCGATTGGTGGAAATTTGTTTTGCAGCCAGTGCTCACATAAAAACAGAATACAAAAAGAAAAAAAAACTACAATAACACATCAACACAATAAAACACAGAGCTAGAGTGGGAAATGGATATTCATACCAAGTAAATATGCACAAGAGTGCAGATGTGCAAGTGTGCAAATGTGCAAAGGAAGTGAAAGGAATGCAGCCAGAGTGCTGTTTGCCATTAAGCATATCAACAGCACTAGGGATGAAGGAGACATGGAATCTTTTAGTCCTCCAAACGGGTGCCCTAAAACAACGTCCTGAGGGTAACAGCTTAAACTCCCTCTGGAGTGGATGGTGCTTTGTGTGTGTGTGTGTGTGTGTGTGTGTGTGTGTGTGTGTGTGTGTGTGTGTGTGTGTGTGTGTGTGTGTGTAGAGCCTCCAGAGACTGCAGTCTGTGAAGAGAATCCAATATGCTGTTTCATAATAAAAGCTCTCAAGGGGGATAGCAACAGTGCTTAGTGGGCTTTGTACAGTCCATTCAATCAGAGGTTGCCAGCATGCTGGGATTTAGAAGCAGGCGCCCTTTCCACTGGCTCTCTGAGAAAAAGAGATAGCAATGCCAAAACATTGAGAACAAGACAAAACAAGTTTTAGAGCTTTGGTTTTAAGCTCTGCCTTCATTTTAAATTATAACATTACTGTATGATTGCATCAGGTGATAGGCTGTTAATGTCTGAGACTTCAACATGATGAGTAACCATCTGCTCTGGTGAAACATCCACAGCATGTCTCGTCTACATGGAGACTGTACAGCTTAGTTGCTGTGACAATTGGTTCACTAACCTGGGATAAAACAGCTAAAACAGAGAACAGTGTGTACATGACACCAAATGGCATACTGCAGAAAAAATGACTTTGTTATGGAGCAAACCAAACTGCCATTCTGGCTTGCAGCCAATTCGTATACCTCTGTCTTTGGAAGTGTTTACATCAGCACATATTAAAATAGCTGAATGTGAAAACGTGTGGAAGTAAAACGGTTTTTCCGTGCTGTTGAGGTGTTGTGATAAAGACTGATGTACTGTCAAACAGAGCCTTCACTTTTATTTGCCAAGAAGCATTAGTCAATCGATTCAGCTAAAGACATTTAAGATCATTTACATTCAACTGTGCTGATCATCCTTCATATCAGATAAAAATCCATACACTTTGTCGGTGTGGGGGGTGAAAGGGAGAGGAGAGGCAGTGACAGATTGTTTCGATCACACTCTATTACCATCTTAAGGCAAGTGATTTGACTTTACATGGGGCAAAGGCTCCAGAATGCCGATCTCGTTATTGGATTTCCTATGATAATGCCATAAAATGTCATCAGCTGGGAAAGAGATGCATCTATCATGCACGAGCAAGTGTCAGAAGAAATGACAATTTATAATTGGTGCTCCTGTGTAAT
This sequence comes from Euthynnus affinis, assembly GCA_029490765.1. Classification (NCBI taxonomy): domain Eukaryota; kingdom Metazoa; phylum Chordata; class Actinopteri; order Scombriformes; family Scombridae; genus Euthynnus; species Euthynnus affinis. The sequence goes on along the minus strand of CM055850.1, from coordinate 19,166,355 downwards.
TTTTCCTGCAAGTTTACAAGTTTGTATGTATGTGTATGTGTGTGTGAGAGAGAAGCTTTTAATGTGAAAAAACTGTCTGAAAAATAGAGGTTGTGCTCATGGGAGTAGAGCTACAGTGCTGTTGGACTCGTTGCTCTTTCTAACCTAAAGGCATAATCTGCTGAATGGTGAGAGATGTCTGCAGCCAGGCTTCATCCAGGCAGAATGAAGATGTCATGCTGTGACTACAGGCTACACAACACTCCCATGTGTCTGGCTGAACTACTTAAGAATGGACTGACATTTGAAGTATGTGGGTGTAAAGGGCCCTCAAAACTGTAAGGGCTGAATTGAAAGTAGCACTGGATCCCATCTAGAGGGGAATAAAGACAGATGGCTATATTTAAGCCAATCACAGTTTGAAAGAAACCTTGAATGATATATGTGCACACTCATTTCTGCTATTCCTGCAAAAGCAACCAAGTTGTAGTGGACAACTTGCTAAAATGATGATTCATTTATTATAATTGGATGAGAGGTGACCCATTACTGCTGACATTAGTATGCCCTGTGAAACCCACCAGGATTTAGATTCCCTTGGGTGACCGATTGAGGTATTTATGCCCCCAAAAGCAACAATCCAGTGTAACTTCCAAGACATTGGATTTTACTGGACACCCCAATGTCCCAATGGGCAATCCCAAATGTATTCAGTTCCACTCATTCATCATAAGACAATGATAAAATAAATATTATGGCCAAGAAACCACAAGAATAAACACAATCCATCTTTAAATATTGACTGATCTTTATTCATATTGAATTAAAAATATATTTTAATTCATGTAACAAAACAGAGGGAATACATATTTAAATGTTCTAGCTTGGGAAATGTGTCAATTAACCAGTGAAAAGAAACATTTAAAACTGGTAATATGTGACATGTAATATGGTCTATAAAACTTAGTTTTCAATCACTCTAATGAGTTGATACAAAGAAATTGTCATTTATGATCATTTTCATGATAGAAGATCATTTCTTCCAAACTTCAATGCATTTTAAATTGACAATGACTTTTGAGGAGCTTGCCAAACTGACCACTTTTCCAAATATATATATGTAAATGCTGGATATTATAAAATGACGGGATTGCCACCAAATTCATCTGTGCAAATGCCCATACACTTTCCAATGGTAAGTGTACAATAGGCCTACAGTGTTCTGTAGGCAATATACAAAAATTCTGACCGACATTTAAAGAATCCAAAGTTGATACTGGTAATGCTATAGCCTGTAAAATTGTGAAAACAAAATATCAGTATTCACCATTTGTCAAGTCTACAGTATATTCGAAAAACAGCACAAAACCTTTAGTTGCCTGGCTCACTTCCTGCATATACAACACAAGTTGTGCTTGAGTGTGACAGTATATTCCAATTGTCAAATTGTGCATCCATAAAATGTTCCTAAAATGGTGATCTCCCTGACATGTTTAGATAGTAAATTTAACAAACCATCCAGCCTCAGTTTTTCAGCTCTGCAAAACTTGACATCAAAATTGAACTGCAATGCTTGATCACTATTGACACATTTACTACTACACCATTCAACTCTGGTCCAGTCATGTTCACGACGAATGACCAAAATACCAAACAAGTACAGCTGAGGATTTTTTCGACAGCTGATGATGTCCTCCAGATGAAGATGTGGCATTAATGGTACAAAGCTCTATGTTCACCATGAGCCACAACAAAAACAGTTCACCCTGATGATTTTGGTGCCAGTCCTCACATCAAATATTAGGCAAGGTGACAAATGGGCCAAACTCCCAAAAAGTCCTGTAGAGATCCCATGAGATGGAAATATTAATTTCCTGTAAAAGTGACTTCTGGAAAAGAGTGAACATTTAAGTCTTGATGAAGCCAAAGAAGTATATCCACTAACCTACCTGTACAGGCAATTATCAGTGATTTTAATGATCAATCCAGCCCATGCAAACTGTTTTCCATTTAGTTTTGTTTTTTTGTTTGTTTTTTTTAAAAAAAAAAACATCATTAAATAACTCTCAGGGCTGTGACATAATATTGCTACACCATTCAATCAGTATTGCCCCAAATGGATGAAGAGCTGAATATCATCTGAAAGTAAACAATGACTGAGCTCAGTGCAAATGGAAATTAAGTCATCCAAGGAAAGATAGTATAGGTCCTCAAAACTCAGGGTGTAAAGTGACACTGGTGGATTAATAACATTTGTGAGATAAAAGACTAAGTGAAAAGGGGAATGACATATTGAATATTCATTAGTATTGCAAGAGCATCTTAAGAGTGTACAAAATCTTTAAAAAAATCTCAAGAAGTGGATAATACTGAGAGAAGCATTGAAGATAGTGTAGGTATAATACACCCAATAAAAAAAGAATATCACTCCCACAAATTGAGCAAGAGCAAAGGCTGCAACACAAAATCCACCAAGTTGTGCTGAAAACACAATCACACAATCACAGGGGAAATGATGGGTTGGGGTGACAAGAGACCCTGCAAGCATTTTAAAAATCAGAGTTCACTCTTCAAATTACATTTACAGAATATATATACTGTATATATATTTATATACATACAGAAAAGATATTCCCCAAAGAAAAAATACAAATTCAGTAGACCACTAAAAATGCAATGATGCAAAGAGAAATAAAAACAAACAAAACAAAAAAATCGTCAGCTGGAAAAAGACGCATCATTGTCCTATTTACAGATGCACCTGGCCTTCTTTTACTTACCTATAAAAATACTATCCACTTTTTTATTGATTTTTACATTTTTAACAATGGTAAAACTGTTGAGCAACCCATTATTTTAATCTTTATGTCATTTGGTTAAAACATAATCCTAAATTTAATTTAACAGTTTTACCATCAATTCAATATATTGTAAACTGTGCTTACTCAACCACTTTCATCTATCCCTGTTATTGTGGCACTGTAGAATACACACATATAAATCAGTGTAGTATGACATCCATACACACTTTGAGTCTTGATAGAGTATGTAATGGTAAATAGTGTATAATTCTCCTTTAAAATATGGGATTTGTTTAATGATGCATTGACCAAAACTATTTCTAGTTGAGAAATTAATAATAAAGTTCTCTGAGATGTAATATGTGTTTATCCAGTACAGTAAGACCATTTAAATGATTTAGGTTGATTGAATGAAATGTCCTCATGATATGAATAATCAAAGCATAGAAAAGTGAAATAGAACATACACCATAAATAAAGTTGCTCTGTCCCACTCCAGGGGCTGAAACATCCAAAGTCCTAATTTCTGGGCCATTTGAGTCATAAAAGGCTGACATGGGTTGTCCCCATTTCAAAGGTCCCACAAAATGTGGCTGAGCAGTGGATCCAAATCCAAAACCTGAAGGACACAACTGGTGTCCTCATTATCACACTTCAATTATGCACCAATCAGTTTTGAAGTTAATTCATCAGGTGATCATTGCCAACTTGTTACATCATATGGCCATGCTATTTTCACCAAATATTTATGTTCAGGTTATCTATCACTGATAGTTATATCACGTTTATTAAACCAATGAAAAGCTGATACAAAGTGTAAATAATGTAGGGCTCCTGTGTTTGTTAGAACTGGACATGTTAATCACAGGGAATTAAAGTTAAGTGGATGTTATATTGATATTTGCACTGTTAATAGGACCTTATCTGCCAGTTGTCCATCATATGTTATCAAATTCTTACTGTAAACTGAGGTATCATAATACCTATTCTTGTTTAGCACTGGTATTCAAAAGTTACAGGCTGTTTGAGGGCAACTACTTGATGAGTTAATGAGGAGCACCTAAATACAACATCTTGGCCTGTGAGTCTAGGCTGTTTCATTTGGGGGGCAGATTTAGCCTGACCTTCTGGTTCTCTGAAGGTCCCATCTTAGTGGGCTACATTCTTCAAAAGATCCAGCCCCTGAATTGGGACACAGTTAGTAATTTCTTTAAAGTTGATTAGAGAACATGATTGACATAATGAATATGATGAAGCTTTTAAACTGCATATCAAAAAACTCCATGTTGCCACAATGAGACCCTGAAGAGCAAACACAAGAGTAGAAACAGAACTTTACATACCATTTACAATACTTATGATAAAATACACTAAACCCCCAAATCAAAAGTAGATGCACAAAATAAATATAACTGTTACTATAAGGCTGATTTACTGGGTGAGCAGTCAGTGTTGAGAGGGAGTTATTGTGCTCCTTTGAAAACCTTCTGTACCTATTAGGCTTACATTTTCACCGAACATGATATCTTCTCACATGAAACTATAACTCATGTTAACATTTGACCGCAATCATTTTTCCTCTGTTTTAATCTTTGTTCGTATTCACTCCAAACAGAGCTCCTACTCGGTTTTCACTGCTTCAGCTGCAGAACAGTGTTTGCTACATACAATCCTACAGTCATCTCTGAGGAGAAAGAAAGAATGGCAATCACCTCTGGTCTCCACTGCCAGTTACAGTGCACTTGCAGCTTCTCCCCTGCTAGCTTTTGTAACATTGATGCATTGGTCTGGTAACATTTCTGGAATGCTAATACGTTAGTTTTATTCCCGCTGCAGGATTACAACCTATTGCCTGTCGTTCAGGGTTTCTCAGCTGGCGCACTAGGTCGAGATGTTGGGTAACATGATTTCCCCCCAGAACAACAAGGGAAAGTGGATGAATTAGCATTCAAAAAGCTAAAAGCCCCTTGTGATCGTTGCCGGCTGAGAGTGCCAGCAGGTTTTCTCCTCCAGAACATTGGCTTTATTTTTCCATTGAGATCCATTACGAAGCCTTTTGGTGACTCTCCACTGCTGCCATTGCACTTATACACGTGGCCATACAGTAGTCTACAAGCGCTATTATGAATACCTTATGGGTGATGGTTAAAATAGACTTATATAACTGACTTTCAATTGTAAAAACATAGAGAGGACATTTTGATTGCACACATTTACAAGATGAACATACACATGGGTTAAAGCTCAGACTAGCAAATCTGAAATCAGCAGAATAATCAAGATCAATAAATCAAGAAAGTGTGAGAGGACAGATCTAGTGCAGCTAAATCAGGTTTGTAATGCCAATACTTAACATAGTGCCAACTTCAAGATTTACCATTTAAACCCTGTACCCAACCCCCCCACCCCACCCTCCCACCTACAAAATTCACATTTCAGTTGAGTTTCATCAGTGATTCTACTGTGGTATTATGGCACTAATCTGCCCTCCATTATTCTTTCATTTCAATAGGTTTGACATCCCTTTATGCTGTGGCAACTTGTGCCTCAGCTGGCGCTCAACTGGATGATAATTATTTCCCATAAAACCTGAGAGGGGGAGAAAACACTACGTCTGGGCAACATCTGTGTTTTGGACAGTAAATCATCAGCACTGTTTGTCTGAATCTTCGCCCTGTCTGGTATTTTCTGTGTAGAGGCACAAAGTTGTGTAACAGTGGTTGTGTATTGGTATGTCAGCAGTGAGACATGCACAGGCATTGGTCCGTCTCCAACTTTCATGATATTATCACCTATTATGTAAGGTGGGCGATATGGATAATTCGTTTTCTTTCATGGTTCTGTGGATTTATAATGCGCTATCACTATAAATGTAGATTGTGATATAGTACATTTTCTGGAACTTTAATTGATAAACTGTTCTTAAACATTGACTGAAGATAAAATAACCCAATGAAACATCAGTTTTTCAGTCAAAGACCCACTAATGTTACACATAATGTTCAGTTTATTTGTAACAGGGACTACTACTCAGCCTGTGAAAAAGTTCCTTCCTTTGCTCTAGCAGGAGCTTTCTAATATTTGAAAGAATAACCCTGATTACATCATGTCTGCTCAGGCCTGAGACTTTTTTTTACAGAAAGCCCTTGTTACAAATTAGAGGTTTGGGGTTTGGAAGAAGTGGGCATTTAGGTGGCAGAGAGGGTCTTATGAAAGATGCTATTGAGCTGCACTATGGGAAATGTTGGATCTAGTGTTTATGGAGGTTTAACATACTTAAAAATCCTGTTAATCAAATATTTCCATCAGTACCTGCAATAGTGAAAGATATTAAAGGGATGGCTAAGTATATTCAAAAATGGATACATTTTTATCACCTGGTGTATGGTCCTATCGTCCATCCCCTCCTGTTATAACAATGATATTCAGGATGATGTTGGGATACTCCTGTATTATCATCAGGTAACACAAGGCCTCAGTGCAGTAGATAAGTTCTATTGTCTCACTGTGAATTATAGTTGCAAAATGATGAAAAAATGAGCTGGTGCTTAGAGTGAGAATAGCAGCAAAGTGATCTGACTGTGCCAGAGCAGTAAGTGCTATTAGATTATCAACCCCAGCCTAAATTAGGCTACAAAGTCATTTGACAACAGATGCTAGTGTTCTCCATCAGTAACAGAGTTTACTGTGGCATCTGGCAGTAATGTATGTGTACAGAAAGCTGATTCAGTAATGTCTCACTAGTGCTAGGCGGTATGATCAAAAATTTGTATCACGGTATTTTTTAACATTTGGGCAGTGGTATATATTCATGACTGAATGAAAGTAAACACAGGAACTAGCTGTCTTTAGCAGCATTATGGCTAACTGCGTAGATATCTATATCTGGGACAGTTTTCTGGATAACCGAACCACCCATATATTCATCCACACACGCTGGTTTGTTTACATGTATGAGGCTGACTTTCACTGCGTTAAGACTGTAATGAAACTAAAAAAACCTAACACAATGATGGTTTACCCCATGGACTATTATGGGGATGATTATAAGTCATTTCATTTTGAATGGCCAACCATATTTATTTGAGTACACAGAGAGGAACTCAGAGAAACTGCTGGTGTCCCTGCAGTCACTGCTCTCCTGAAGAGTGAAGAGGAACTTTTTCTTCATTTGGACCTGTTGTTTCCAGACTTGGAAAATCTAGAAGTGTCCATGGATGAGATTAATCCCAGCTGTGTACTACACATGGATTTACAATGTTAATCAACATTGACGTCCTAGAGATTGTTTCACCTCCACAGAATCAATGAGAAGAAAAGAGCAAGGCCGACTGGATTATATGTTCAGCTCCACACAGTAAGAAAACTGATTACATGTTATTGTGTGAAGAATTACAGTATGCAAGTCTCAACATCATCCAGGGGTAGTCTGTGAAAACTGCTCAGTGTGGATATTGTCATTTTATCCTTGCAATTTGCAAGCTGGCAGACATGAACCATTTTATTTCATCTACTAAATTACTATTTCTCTAGCATGAACAGTGTAGTTCCCTATACAGTTAGTCATAAACACGCTACAGGTGGATAGTTTCTGTGTTTACTTTCATTCAGCCTCACAAAACTTTTGAAATGATTCATGTAAAAATCATGTTTATTTTTGAAGCAGTAGGAGGCTGAATGAGGTTGCCCTGCCAACCGTCATTATACACGAGGCCTCTTTCACCCAAATCTCCGGAATTTCAATAATGGAGTTACCCAGCAAGCTAGTGAGCTGTACTCAGCATGCTATTTGGCGATGTAATTCTGTAAATGTACAATTATTAGTGTTCTTGTGCCACAAATTGATGTGTACCATGGTGTTTTGTTAAAGACAGTTAGTTGCGGGTCATTAATTTTGTTATGATGTTTTAACTTTTAGTAGTAAGGTTATGCAGTTAATAGGGGTCCCCTCTCAACACACTCTACACAGCTTGCCCCGAATGTAGTGTTCTTTGTGGCAATTATATATTTTGCTCCCTATTGAAGAGTTACAGCAATTATTTCAGTTACACACCAGAATGGCGGTATATGAAAAATTCATATTGTATGGGAAGTTAAAACCGGTATACTGGTTGAATCAGTATACTGCCCAGCACTATGTCTCACCATTATTGTCAAACACCAATACAAAAGAAATTGTCCCATTTTCTTGTAGTGTTCCATTGTAAAAATATGGAGGAGGCCTCTTAAGACAGTTTTGACAGTCTCTCTTCCTGAACCACCCCTAACCCTAAGAGACAGAGCAAGGCCTTGCAGTCAGGACTACATGATTAAAGTTAATTTTCTGTTTTTATGACATACAATAGTATGAACACAGAAAGATGAAAAAAATGAAAAAAATCTTTCCGGATCTTTTCCAGAAACAGCCCAGTTCACAGATCCTTTTTCCGGGATTGTGTCTGTCTGGTAATGACATGTAATTGGCTTATTTACAGCTCTGCAGCGTTTGCCTCTTTGTCATCTCCACAGTTCAGTTTCGTGGCTGGATGTCTGTGCTGTTTATCTTGCCCTTCATTAGTCAAATCCAATGTAAGACAAGGTGACAAAGTAAACGGATCCCTAATGTCTGAACAGAAGGAAAAAAAGATTACTATATGCTCTGATCCAGATTGTGATTTTTTCCCTCATGTTCTGTTTATATGTGCTCAACAATCATGCTTGTTGCCCTGTTCAAATAGTTGTCCATTCCCCAGGCACCAGTTCCATTGCAACATTATTCCTTGTCCTGTAGTTATGTCAGTCACCATGGTGCTTACGGCAATCTTATGATGAATATACTGAACTTGGTGGTTTGCTGTCTCTTCAGACTGCATTGGCGTGAAAAGGGGAACAAGAGGGATACCAGCGTGGGAAGTGAAAAGTCATCTTCTGAGCTATCAACCTTTTAAATCCCACCCTATCCATGCCAATAATCCATCAGATGCTTTCCACCAGGTACTGGGTGATATCACAACTTTCCATAAAGCTGTGGTGACATTTACTTTGGTGTTGACCCTTTCTCTGCGTCACACCACTGACACTGTCTTTGGCACTGACACTGCCATTATGGACATATTCACACTCTTCCAGCTCAAGGTCAATCAAGCTTCTCCTCCAGAATATATTTCAAGTGGCAGCAGGCTTATCTGACAATGTGTGTGTATTTAGTCATGAATTAATGTATGGTTATTATTGGTGTGTCAAGGCTGGCGGCATGTTCACATGCTTTAGGTATGATATGAGCTGTATGTGATAAATATTTGAATTCCATTACTGGTGCAGCAACATGTAAAAGAAGCGTGTGGACAGACATGCAAGCCACATCTGGGCTCTTCAGCATGACTGCAGGTTTGCTGGTAAGTCACGACACAACTCCATGTGCATGTGTCATTCACAGACAGCACCCAATATGTGCATACAGAAATGTGTACATCTAGTTGGGTGGGTGTGCTAAAAGCACACAGCAAAGAGTAATTTACGGGTATATAAAGAAAAGCAAACATAATATGTGTAAGGTCATGGCAATAATTCTCTCTTTGGGCTAACCTCAGTTTATTTCTCCCTTTTTTCCTATTAAACATCTTCGTTTTTTTGTGTTTCTGGTACTAATGATGGCAGGACAATTTGCTTTAGGACAGAACCAACCTTTAGGGGTCATGTTCAAGGATAGAGCTAAAAAAGATGGTTTGAGTGTGAAGTGAGGCTGTCAGTGACTGTTATTGTAGTACTGTCAAGAAAAAGGCAGAACCTTAGAGTGAGAATAAAAGACTTGCAATCAGACATGACAGATAAGTGTTCAGGGAGGGTGCAAGGAGAACCCGGTTTGAGAAATACTGCATGGAAACGAGAGGACTGTTCGAGGTCCATTCATCTCCACCTCTATCCCTCTATTCATCCCTTCGCTGTGCTACAGGTGGGTCACTACACCACAGTGTTCCTCTGTCTGTATGGAGGGGGTGGCAACACATTTCCGGCTTTCATAGCAGCCTCGGACAAGTATTCCTGGTTTTCAGCCACAGCAGGGCGAATGCGTCCATTCTGTCGGTAGAAGAAGCGTGTGCTGCAGTCCTGCAGGTACTCAGGGTTGTGCAGTGAGGTTTTCGGGGGGAGACTGTGCTGCCAGTATTCAGGATTGTCAAAAGTGGCCTTTTTGCCTTTCTTATCAAACACAATGGTGCTGCTGGTAATCCCTGAGTGCAGGGCATGTCCTGAATGCCCCGAATGCAGGGTGTGTGATGGATATGATGGGTGGGGGAGGTGGCCAGGGGGTATCACATATCCAGAGGAAGAGACGGTGTGGCTTGATGTTGACGGGTTGACTGTCTGCGATAATGATTGGGCAGCAGAGGACCCAGGGCCAGAGATGGAGACTGCACCAGCCAATCCGTTCTTGTCCCCAGGGTTAAGAAAGGTATTCAGGTACAGTGGCTCGTTGACATACTCATCGTTCCCATGGATGGACTGGCTCTTGGGGGCAGCAGCAGCTCCAGCCATGTGCAGGGTGTGGCAACCTGCTCCATCAATCACTGCGTGGGCTTCACCATTCCTACGACGTGTGACGAAGGGGTTTTCCTCTACAGGGTTGAGATAGTCTGCAAGCAGAAAGAAGAGTTTAAGATTAGTTAAGACCTTTTTATCTCAGTCTTTTCTGTAGATCAATAGAGATGCTTGTGAAATGATTTCAAAGTCCTCAGAATGAATGCATGTAGATGATGCCCGATTCACCTGACAATGTGTTATTGCAACCGATAAAATGTCATAAACGCTAAAACAATTCAGCGTGATTTGGGTTTGCAGTGTGAAATATAAATAAATATGAATGTGTAAACTATTCTATTTAATTCAGTTGTATATCCATCCAGCAAAACATCCACTGACTTTATGGACACGTACAGTAGCGCTCAGAACTGTCAAAGTATAACCTGAGTTGTTCTTGTCTCTCATGGAAGTCATGTATGGATCCTGGTCCTTCTCTCCTTTTGCTCCTCGTTCTGCCAGAAGACCGGTTGGATCAGCACTGTAACGCTGCCCACTACTGTCCTCCCCTCCACCTTGTGAAGCAGAAAGAAAGAAAGGAAGTGGATTCAAAAAGGAAATTATTCAAAAAACTATCTTCTTCATGATGTAAACATTTATTTTGAAGAATAAGACAAAAAATAGAGAAGGTTGCTCCAAACGTTGCTGAGTCTAGGACATGTGCACATGGAGAGAGCAGAGAGGATATCTCTCTGGCCTTATTTCCTACAGTAATTTATAACTCCTTACAAGTCATCTCAGCCAGTGTCAAAATGCAAATTGAGAGGTTAAACAAAATGTAGCAGTACAAAGGAGTAAAACACTAGAGTACAAAACAAAGGAAATGCTTCACAGAAGCAACAATTAAATCATACTAAAAAAAAAAAACTGATTGTTTTCTAACCGCCATGTAATAATATCAGTGTGGAGTCTGGGTACTAATATTAAATCCTGGACTGAGATTTGTGGAATATGATATATCTGTCATCCTTTTAATGTAGGTCATTGTTTATCAATAAACAAGCACCATCATGCAACTATGTTGTCCTATAACTAAACTCATGGCTATGTCTACCATGAAGGACACACTAATGTCAGGCGCTTTGTATTTTCATTGGGATATGGGGATTTTAGTGACCATAAATGCATTTCCTTTTTAGTTTTCATCTGTTGACAATAGATGGATCACTGTCAGTGCTTGAATTGGCAACAGTGCGACACATTCATAATCATAATCTAAAATCTTTGATTTTACCTCTTACAGTGTACAACCACTCTACAATGAATGCAGATTGGGTAGATGCACATGTATTGATAAAACTTGTTTTAGACTTGATTTCACCTTTTCCTACCCAAACAATTTTGTAAAGGAGGCAAAAATGTGCTACTCAGTGGTATAAATATAGGCAGATTGACTGGTTCATGTAACCATCATGAAGGCTGTGCATCACATTCAGAATATGTTTTAAAGTTATCAGTTTCCCAACTTGCGAGCATGTGTATTCACTGATTCAGGCCTTGTCTTTGCCACTGTGTTGTCTACATAGAGCAACCCTGTCTCCTAGAAATGGTGATGGTCAAATTGCCAAACTCAAGGCTTCAGAATGGCAGTGTGCAAGCCAGTGGGTAACATCAGTTACATACAGTCTGTGGTTCATATACAACAGCAAATACATTTTGCTAGAAATGTAATACTGGCTGGATTACCATTTCTCTCAACACAATTAGAAAATGTTGGTTAAGGTTAGGGATAGATCGTTTAATACAGAAAAAGGTCAGCAGTGACTTGAAGCTCAACATGTTTATTAATGTTTAAACCACACCACGATCTTTCACTAACCTTAAGTTCTTTTGTTGCCTAAACCTAAACATACATGGTACTCAGGATGCAAATCCCGGTTTGTGGTGTCATGGTCATCTTGTACATTCCCCATCCACCCCGACCACCTCCCTACGTCTGCAGAGCTACATATAAATAAAGTACTTAATTTGTTCAGAAAAATGTTACCTGTGAACATGATCCAGTCAGCAAGTATGTTTGTCAATGCAACATAATTGGGAAAACATTTTAGTTGTATATGAACATGATTTCTAGGGGACAGGGTTACACACACACATACACACACACACACACATACACACACACACACACACACACACACACACACACACGTTTCACACATTATTCAGAGCACAAACTGAACCTCATTAGCTTGAGATGCTTATTCACATATTTTTTCTGTGAAACAACCCTTTGGAGTGTTCCTTCCGCAGAACCACACACTGTTACTTTCCACTGTAACCCTTATGTCCAGTGTTATATTTTCAAGAAAGACATATGACCCTATTTTGATGCATCAAGACCCACTGCATTGCCAGTTAAAATTCCATCATGGTCAATTAAAGTATGTACTTTGCTGATGTAAAAATTAATATAATGGGGAGAAAAAATAATTCAATCATACCATTGCTTTACTTAAAGCAACAACATTAGTTATATCACTGTGCAGATGTAAACACAGTACATAACAAGATCTGCAGATCTTGAAGCCAAATGTTTAAAATCCAAAATTCATTCAAACCCTCCACATCTATAAAATGTGTCAAAAATGATTTTATCAGCATTGATGCATTGGTTCCATAGACCCACATTGTTTCTCTTGCAACATCCATCACTATCACACTGACTTCTGCTCACCTGCTGGTTTGATTTAGCACACATACATACATGCCTAGTGAAGAGATTACTAATCCCCTCAATTTATAAAAGTCTCAGATAACACTTTACCTTGTACAGCAGTGAGAACTGAGCCAACCCCAAGAGCGCTTGACCTTGGGGAGGCCTGCTTCCTCAGGGTACCGTTACAGCGTGGGTCCTCCTGGCTGCCACGGACAAATCCACCACCAATCTGCCCAACTGAGGCCAGGTCCTGGGGCGCTAGGCAGCCTCCAGTCACGGGAGGAACAGAGACCACTCTGGGCAGGGTGGCGAGCATGTCCTCCATGCTGAAACTGGGGTCCTGGTAGCCAAATTGGTTCTGAGTAGAAAGAGAGCAGACAGAGGGTTTCGAAAGGACAGACTAGCAGGAATTTTAGACCAAATTACGAGAATATCAATTTACCAGGCCAAAGTAAAGCCCCTGAGGCAGATTCAAGCAGTGAGTTATGGCAAAGTTTTTTTTCTTCTCTTCTGTGGATGGTGAATGATTAAAGATCAGCCAGAGTGAAGAAATAATTTGGTGTGCTGTTCAATCTTTGGTCTATACACTAGATCCAAAAGCTGTGATTTGTTTTACTAGTGCAATCATACAAACAAACAAAACTAAATAAATAAATTATAGAAGTATATTGTTAATTTTGAAAAGGTATACAATGTCCAAAAAAAAAAGAGAAGGCAATTCAAGTTCTGAATGTGACAGGCAGGGGAGACTACTAGCAGTGTCAAACAATAACATAACAGCATGACTGCCAAGGACAATTTCATTAAAAGGATTTTAATTAAAAGGCTCCATGCAGCAAAGCCTTAAACTAGCCATATCAGCCCTACCCTGCTGTGTGCATTTGTGTCTATGCTCATAACTAAAAAGGAGTTTTTTAGAACCTCGCCGGGTGCTCTTTTCTGATTCATCTTTTTCCCCCCTCCTTTTATCCAGCAAGAGAGCTGTTTTCATTTTTACATTGTCTCACAGTGTCCTGTGTGAAAAGTGAAAAGTTTGTAACCATACCAATAAGATAGAAAAGCTGTTATTTCCCTGTGGTACTCATTTTTAGGTAAAGTCAGTAAATGGCTGGTAGTCAAAGATGTGAGTTAAAATCCCACTTTAGATCACCAGTTTTGATTCTTATTTATTTATCAGGTTCTGTAATTATCCATGACTTTTGGCCTCCTCCACAAGAAATTGGTTCTTCACTCCTGTAAGAGTCAGAACTATATATAGTCTTTTATTAGGATTTTATTAGGTCAGTCAGTGTTATCTAACACTGATTTACTGTAATGCTGTATTCACATATTTGATAAATATTTTATTAATACTACACTGGTTATCTGTGAGAAATATGGATGGTTCTTACCTCATGGACTTTTTTGGTAGGGACATTCAAATTCAAATTTAGCAAGATAGCCGTACAGTGAATGGCAGCTTTGAACCAACTTTTCTGGTCAAACCCTGCTTGTGTGCTTTTATACTCTTTTTAAGACTTTTTAAGATGCTTGTTCATTGTAACTGCATCATTCTCTTTCACTGTCAGTCTAACTGTTGGATTCTTCCTCACTTTCTCATGCAGTGATCTGTTTTAAGGCTTGCAGGTATAAGATGAAGCTCCAAAGCTCATGCTGTGTACTCATTCCCCTGCTACTATATATACTAAATCACCCTCTCTCAGTCTTCATTTACAACTCTTTGTCCTCCTTCTTCCTCTCTTATCTCAGTATTCTGACAGAAAATACCATCACTAACCTGAACACATAACACAATTTCTTGCAATCGTGTTTGAAGTTATAAAAGTGAACCACCACAGTCACAGTCATATTATTTTCTCTAAATCATGGCCTTGGCCAAGCCTATCAAATGAAAATCACACCATCACCATTAAACTTGCAAATACCATGCACTCAGGGATGTCGTCATGGTCATGAGAAACACAATACAAAACTTACATTGTTCAGCCTTGTTAGTTAGACAGGATACATATCAATAATGGCAGTTCCAATTGTAATGATTACAATGTGTTTGTTTGTGACTCTCAGGAAAGCTTTCAGTTATGCTGTACAACTATGCAAGGGAAGATGATATTTATGTGTGAAGATTCAATTTTGTAGGATACAGTAATTGAGTTCATTACAATCATCTACATGATTTATGTGGATTTATATGTATGAACTTAATCAAGTGAAATCAGTATCCACCCCATTAAGAAAGCCTTAAAATAGTGGAGGATAACTTTACAAATATTATGCAAATAAATAATATTTTATCCTCTGAAATGCACCAAATAGAGCTGGAAAAGAGTCATGCATCTCTTTGGCATTCAGCAGGCATTTTTATCCTGACACAAACACAGGAGGATATTGGAATACAAAATGGCTGAGTTGCCTGGCTGTGTGACTGGTTTTGCGATAGATTTAAGTCCAAAGATAGACAGTGAACAGTTGAAGAACTGAAGAAATCTGGCTGAAGAAGGCAATTACTGGAGTTCCACAATGGAGAAAGACAGCGAAAGAGAGCAAGAGGAAGATGAGAGTGAAACTGAGAAAGCTGTGTGAGCTCTGTTTTAAGATTTCAATCTTTTGTTTGAACAGGAGAATCCTGCAAGACACCCATAGAAAACTCATTCTCACATCATTTTACAGACATCTAAATGATCTGATCTGATAGTTAATTTGAGTTCATATTGTATCCTTTTCAGACATGGTTCAATGCCAGTCACCCTGCTGCTAAACTCCAAAAGAAATGGTAATTAGAAATGATAATCAAGAGTCTATGTGAAATGTAAGGGAAAATTATAAGAAATTATAATGTACTCTACGAAGAAAAAAATAACCAATTATGAAGTTAAATATTAAAGGTCCAAGTCCTCCACTCAAAAATATATTTTGTTCATTGCTACTTCACTTGGATGTTTGACCTTCATTGTGCAGAATGATGTATGTTGATGTTTTCCTTCAGATTACTGTTCAGGAGCTGCACATAAATGTCACTACTTTTGTGTGGAGACTGCTGGATCTCAACAAGTGTACAGGGCACAGACAATCTGAAATAATGGTGGTTGAATGGCTGGTATACACACAACCCATACAACTCATTGGACTCAGTGAACCCAGAGCACAGTGCAAATCACAGTCAAGTGCACCCTGTGCAGTTTGCCCAGAGCACTTATGGTATATTTATGGCCAGGATTGCCGGGCACACCTGTTAAACATTTGGTTATGGGGCGGGATCAGATAGAATGCATTATCATGCATTATAGGTGCGCATGTTGGAGGCTGTGACAATCATGGCCAATCATATTCCCCAATTTCATCCTGGGTGGACTTTCCCCATCATGATTGAGAGTTTGGGAATCTTCAGAGGAAACTAGTTGCTGTCTGGGACATAAAAGTTACAAGCTGCTAAGAGCAGATGATGACTCTTTTTAAGTTGAATTTACTTCACTGGACACGTCAATGATCCTGTAATCACCATGTTTTCCATGCATAATAGCTTTTGATTTTACTTGGCTTAAGAATGATCCATACAATAACCATCTGTACCGCCATAGTGCCATATGGAAAATGAAAGTAGAATTTAAAATGCGGTCCAGTATTTTGCATGTGGATTTAGAGTCCACCGGGTAAAGTAAAGGCCGTAAGTATTGGATGCTAGCTGTTGTGAATGACAGATGTTCCTAAGAATCACTCATTTACCATTATTCAGTCTTGTAGGGATTTATGCCATAATCAGAAAAAAACTGTCTGGAAAGTGTAAAGACAAGCAAAACTTGAAAAAGGCAGTTTGTGTGATTTCAGAGAGGTTTATACAGGAATGTCTTCACCAAATAAAGTGACACAATATTATGGAGGATGAGTTTGCTGAGCCATGTCCTCTAGTATACCTCTCCTCCCACTGTGGCTGCAGGAAAATAGCAGTTTACCAGTGTATCATTGTGCTTTGTGGCATCAAAATAGGGCCAATTCTATCTAATTTAAACTACATCTTTAGCCTGTTGCAACCTTTACTATCAGTTTTCCAGATACGTGTTTTTTTCATTTGAGTTCTCTGAAAGATAAGTCACAAGTATAAACAAGACAAAGCTGAAAGCTACAAATTGTATTACTTGCTAAGGGGCTACATCAAAATTATTTTTAATAATATTAGCCTGTTCACCATCACCATCACTATGATACAAATGCTAATAAAATCACATGTATCGTGACACAGTTCCTTCTGCTGGCCAGCCAGATTTCAGATCCTAAAAATTATACCTGATATGAACCAGTGGTTCATATCACCACTGCAATCTAGTAGCTAACAGGAAAAAAAGGTAAGTATATGTCTCAATGAAATGAATTTGTTTCCCCCCAATCATCTAAGATAACTACTAAAAATATCAGTTCACACAACCCATTGCTAATAGGACTGAAGTTTATTGGCATCACAGACTCTGTCCCATGAATATCACAATTTACATGTACCCAATGCTCTCATGTCCAACTTGTGCCATAAAGAAAATATACCTCAAATACCTTGTTGGAGTCCAAGCGTGCTCGTGGAGTGTATGCCAGTGGTGGAATTTCAAAGGAGTGGGGCACCAGGTACTCCTCAGCATCCATCAGGTCCTCCAGTTCCTCTTCATCTAGGAGACTCTGGAAGAACTTGCTGTCGTTGGGGCTCGGGAGCTTCATGCGATCGTCACCCTAAGAAAAGTTGTGTCAATATGTGTGTTTGTAGTGGTTTGAGGATGTAAAACGTGCACAATCTTTTTAATACTTTGAAAAGCTATATATTTGATACCTCTCCAAACCATGATCAGTTTACATTTAAATGAAGTCCATGGAATGCACCATACATTAAAAAATGTATGTAAAGGCTGACCTTACAGCCATACATTCATTGCAAAGACATATTTGATTCAGATCTTGTAGGAAGTCATCAACATCCACACACCTGGATGACCAGGTATCTCTGGGGATCACGAGCCATCCGAGTGAACTCTGCAGCCAGCTCCTTGAACTTAGGCCGGCTGTCTGCATCAATCATCCAGCCTGGAAAAATGTCTTTATGTTAGTGTTTGATGAATATGAGGTTTCAAAGACAGATATCAATGAACTAAACCAATGAATATTTTATATTTTTGCCAATAACCATTGACTTTAAATTTGACCAATTAATGTGCAAGTCTTCTAACAGAAGACTGTTATTCTTGGCAGCAAGCAAAAGCCTCATCTAAACCCATAAATATCAGTTTATTTTCTGACCCCATGTGAACTTAACTGCACCTAAATGGGAGGAAAGGTGCAGCATGTAGGTATGTGTTAGTGGTGATCATGTTTTCAGTATTCTTAACACTTTGGTGTCAATGGTTCTGCCGACTCCATGTCAAATATGTGTGTTACGATTTGTGCTATTTGTATAAAAAACATTCCTAATAATGTGATGTTGACATCACTAGTTAAGACTAAATAACATATTTTTTTCATTTGAAACACATGCATCTGTGGCTGCAGTATAAATTACTGTATTTCAACATGACATTATCTGTATGATTAAGAGTAATAACAGGAGAAAGCTACTAACACAGCACCTCTACCTTCTTACAATATCATTGCTGAATCCACCCAATCTAACCACTAATGTCTAACTTCAGCACAATGTTGCTTGCATGTGACCACAATATTGCTAAAAGTCAGTGAAGCTCCTTTTACTACTGATGTACAAAGATGAGGCAACATGAACAATAATAATAATAATGCTGAGATCAATTAGTAAAGGATCAATATCTGACCTATAATAACCTCCCAAAGCATCTTATCATCAAACTTTAATTCAGACAGATGCAAACACTGCCAATAATAAAAATCTCAAAAGAAAGATTTAAACAAATTTCTATTATATAAAACCACCCTATTTGTTCCATAATGAACAATTACATATTTTTAAATGGTGTTGTCTTTATTGTAATCACTTTTTCCAATCTAAAAAAAAAATGGCCATATGGAGTAATGTGCACTTCTGCCAATTTCTCTGTGAACACATGAGTACGATGCCAAAGCAATCATGTGATCTGGCCCTGAGTGGAGCCTGTAGGTATCCAGGGAAATAAGAGATAGAGATCGAAAGAGAGAGATATGGCTTTACACACACACACACACACACACACACACACACACACACACACACATACAGATACAAGAGATTTCATATTTTAAAATGATCATCTTTTATGTTGGTGCATAGTTTCACTCCAGTGAAGCTAGGAATAGTGAGCTGAACTGAATACAAGGAAATTCTATAACATGAGTGTGCATGTACTTAGAGTGTATGAGTTATGTGTGTGTAGTGATGCAAAGAAAGCCCCATAACAGGCAGGTGACAGTGACCTCTCCCTGTTGTGTGTGTGTGTTTGCTTGCCAGGTTGGCACAGGTTCTGGGTGTCAGTAAGAGCCAAGGTGACAGTGAGGGCCAGAGGCTTCAGCTCTGAGCCTAGAGGACAAGGTCAGGGTGGTGCTGGCACCAAGTGCTTGTCCTGGCAGCAGTGGCCAGAGGTTATGATGCCACCTGTGACCCCAAAGCCTGACAGCATGACAGCAGTGACCGACCAATAAGTCCAACACGTTGGTGGTGGGTGGTAAGTTTCTAATTCTATGAACTCCTCCTAACCCTTGTCATTTTTGAAGGATTTTCTACCATTAGTGCCATTAGAGAGATATATCAGTGGCATTCATAATGTAACACCAACAACTGAAATAATGAACTGAAAAGAGACAGATGGGTTGAAATTTAGTATTGTAATATTTCTGATTCAATCTTTGACACCACCTAGACCCTTTTGTACAAAACAGCTGTTGTGGCATTTTCAAAATCACTCAATAAAAACAATTAGTCTTGCTTGCTTCACCTGAAAACCACTTGGCTTTCTCTTCACCCTTAAAAGCCACTGGCATTTAAACTATTTAGAATTACAGGGGGTGGACACAAAAACTGAAAAACCTTTACAATATACTGCAATCCCATACAGAAGTTCTGCATTACCAGCATACATTTTATAGCTTGTAATGTTTAATATTTGTGGAGACTGAGACTAAGATGACAATTTAATTGCATGCATTGATTTTTGAGACTGTAGTTTATGCAGGGTTATGATAGATTTCCATTACTTTAAACCAGTCTTCATGACCAAACATTCTGTGATTTCTATGTATACATGAAAAGTACAGTACGTATAATAAATTAACCACAATCATTTCCAAGTACATTTATCGCCAAAAATTTGATATCTTTTATATTATGTGGTAGCATATTGTAATACTTTGATTTACTTATATCATGATATAATTTTGTACACTTCTGCACCCCAACGTAATGTAATTACAAATTAAACCACAAAACAAGTTACTCAAGGTTTTGTTGTACACATCTAAAGAGTTTTATCAGATGTAAAGTATAACAGTGGAAAACACTCACTGTATTATCTGTATTATTTTTGCATACATTTGCCATATCATGATATGACATGACATATTGATATGGGAAAAATGTTCTTATTAATGCTGTGATATTGATCACAATACTACCCAGTCCTAGTGTACTGTACATATGTGTATGTGTATACTGCTGGAGAACCCTGTACAGTTAATGCTGTTAGTGTTTCATTTATGGATACAGCATCTGAAATTGACATTTAGAGGAAAGAGAGACTGTGGCAGGTCTCCTCACTGTGGTTATTGTTTTGCACACAGCAGCAGCTTGGCTATTGAATGAGTGTGCATCATGTTGCGGTGCCACAGCTGCCGGAAAAAACCATAGCCAGTCTATTCAATGACCCTCTTACAGAAGCAGTCCTCTAACAAAACTGCCTCTCCTATGTTCCAAAATGGCAAATATTTGTCTACACAATCTACATTTTGCATGGTCTTTACAAAGCTTTTGTATACACTCACTGAGCGCTTTATTAGGAACACCTGTACACCTGCTTATTCATGCAATTATCCAATCAGCCAGTCATGTGGCAGTAGTGCAATGCATAATCATCATGATGCAGATAAAGGTCAGGAGCATTAATGTTCACATCAAACATCAGAATGGGGAAAAAATGTGATCTTGATGACTTTATCTGAGCATGATTGTCGGTGCCAGACTTGCTGGTTTGACATCTGAAAATGCTGATTTCCTAGGATTTTTACACAGTCTCTAGAATTTACTCAGAATGGTGCAAAAACAAACAAGCAAATAAAAAACAGTTCTGTGGATGCCTTGTTGACGAGAGAGGTCAGAAGAGAAAGACCAGACTGATCTGAGCTTACAGAAAGGCTACAGTAACTCAGATAACCCCTCTTTACAATTGTGTTGAGCAGAAAAGCGCCTCAGATTGCACAACTCCTTGAACCTGGAGATGTTTGAGCTACAAGAGCAGAAGACCATGGTAGCTTCCACTCCTGTCAGCCAAGAACAGAAATCTGAGGCTGCAGTGGGCATAGGCTTACCAAAACTGGATAGTATTGAAAAACTGATGAATCTTGATTTCTGCTGAGGCACACAGATGATAGGTTCAGAATTTGGCTCTACAGCAGGCATCCATGGACCTAACCTGTCTTGTGTCAACAGTCCAGGCTGGTGGTGGTGGGCAATGTTTTTTTTGTCACACTTTGGCACATCAATACCAGTCAATCATTGTTTGAATGCCTCTGCATATCTGAGTATTGTTACTGACCATGTGCATTACTTTATGTCCACAATTTACACATCTTCTAATGGTTACTTCTATCATGTCACAAAGCAAAAGTCATCTCAATCCATTAAAACAGTAAAATATTCATGAAACTATTTTCCAAAACACTTAAGGCTAAATGTTTTCCCTAGAGCTCTACCTACATTTGACCATGACCATGTACACGTCAATGGTACAGATGGGTGGCTGAGGAAGACGCTCCCCTTTCTCTAGCAGATCTGGGATATCTCGGGTGGAAATTCCATCATATGGCTTCCCACCAAAGGTCATCAGCTCCCAGATGGTTACTCCTAAAGAGAAGAGCAGGGATGGGAGAAGAAAGAAGAGGGGATGATGACAATTTAAGAGAACAAAAGATGAAACATGTTCATAGAGAAAAGAACAAGTAGCAAAAAGATAAATAGAATTGAGATAAAAGGAAATGAGTGTGAAGAGAGTAAAGATGGGTAAAGAGTTGAGAAGATTAAAGAGTTGAGAAGAGAGAGTTATTCATCAAGAGATGAGTGAAGAAATGGAAACAAAGTAGGAGAGTTGAAAGAAGAAAACAGAAAATGAACCAGAAGAAGTGAAAAAGAATAAAAGCAAAGAGAGAAAGAGAACAAGAAGAAAAAAAGGAGAAGTGACATCGTATGAGAGAAGCAAAGATGTGAGAGAACCAAAGAGATCAGAAGGTTGGATAGGATGAAGAGACAGGAGAGTGCAGAAGCAAAGGAAAAGAGGAAGCAACAAAACAAAGGGTAAGGAAAAGAGGGAAAGATGAGAGTTGAGAGGAGAGGAGATGAGTGGAAGGGAGGAAGTAATCAGAGTCTTGAAAGTAATCAGTCTTCTTCAAATTCTATACTCTTTTGCCTTAATCATGTTAGTGTTAATAAGCTAATGAGTGGCAAGTGGAGTTAATGCACATTATAAGATGGATATATCATAGCCCTCGGTCATAGAGGACTACTGGGGATGGTCCATATGATACTTTTAATCAAACACACATTATTCTCTTTGATATGACCAATCTTGCATTTTTAAGAGTCATCGGTAGAAAGGGAATTGTTATTTGAAATATGGTGATAAAAATCTCATTAGACTGAGGAATAATGGTGGAGAATAGTCTCTGGATCTAAATCTTGCTGACATGCTGATGGCTGTAAAGACTGATTTTAATATAACAGGAGCTAAAGGAGTAGATCTCCCAGTCTGCATTTTACAGTGATTGTGACTGCCACATGTTCAAGCAATTAAAGAAGTAGTGGAAATCATCAGTCTTCTCTCATTTGTCAGCACTGCTACAGTGGCAAAACTCTTCCTTGGCTCGATACATTTTCTGCCGGTCCAGCAAGTAGTCTGGAGTTCACTGTACATGCCATGTACAAAATATCCATTCGCAAGATTAAATTGCATCAATGTTTATACAATCTATAGCATTCCTATATTTTCTCAAATCTCTCTCCTTATGCCTACATCTAAACTATTCTGACCAATGTGTATTATTATTATTTTTTTTGTGTGGTTTTTGGCATGATCATTATGCTCCTCTGCCTCTGGACGGCTACTTTGAGGTTGCTTAACTCAGTCAAGGCTTTTCTCTTTCCTGATCCCACAGAAATGGAATGAACCCCATATACACAGGCATGACTACATACCTAATGTGGAAAAGCTGATACTTGCAACAGAGTTTATTTGTGAAATTGTAAAGGCCCATGACAACTGGTTACACCCCAGTACAATTTGCAGAAGCAGTGATGAGAACCCAGTCTTATTTGTCATTAAGGTGGAAAAGATTTTTGGGCATCTAGATTTTGACATCCATTTAAGGACCTGTGCGCCAGGACTGAACATACTCTAAGTTGTTTAGAAGGCATGCACTTCTTACTCTTGCTCCCATGGAGACTAAACTTTCTGCTAAATGAATGGAATGGAATGTTATTTTGAAGGAAAATCAGTGAAGGGATATATTTGTTTTGTCTGATATATAGTAAATATTGGGGCCATAATGCTTTTGCCCAATTCATGCAAATTCCCCAAAATGAAAATGTGAAGCTTACCGTAACTCCAAACGTCACTCTGATGAGTAAACTTCCTGTAATGAATACATTCCAGGGCCATCCATTTGATGGGCATCTGCCAAGTAAGCGTAGAATGTCAGTATTATATACATACAACATCCACCTGACCATGATATCTTTTGCATATATTTTTTAAAATAAAATTGATATGATAACTGACAAGAATGGATAATCTATTAGTGAGATGTTGGCATGAAAATAACTATTTTGGCAAACCATTTTAGAGAGAAGAGAGATATGACAGCATGAAGGAAAACAAGGTTTTAGGATGAGAGAGAGGAGACATATAAACTCTCACACACACAAGCTCCAGCTGTATTGAAATACAGTGGAGCAAGTGGCAGGCTGGTCTGGAATGCATCTTAACACTGTGATTAGATTTTGAGGGCAATTCTATTGATTACAGTGATGAGGATTGAGAGGAGTGGGATGTTGAAGGTGTCTGTCTTTCATTCAGTGGAGAGGATAATAGCAGAATGTTCAACGTTGACACAAAACATGATGGACAGACTGGAAAAGGGCGTGAGAGTGGATGAAATAGTCTTTCATGAGAGGAGAGGATTTGAAAAGAAAATACAAAGGAGGCAAAGGATGAAGATTAGAAGAGGCCAGAAGCCCATGTAAAGAGAGCCCCAAGGATGGATTTGTTTACTACATTTATACGGTTTTGAGATCTCCATTCCCCAAAAGTAAATAAAACGGTCCAGTAGAGCAGAATAGTATCTTACTGACTCCATTAAAACTGTCCTATGTGATGGGCTAAGTTCCTCCCTCAGGATATAAAACTCTAATTAATGTTAATGTCTATTGTTGTCTTTTAAAAGATGTCAATGAAGGCTCAGGTGATTACATACAGTAGTACGTTTAGTACAGCACAGTATGGCAGTCACTATACAACCCCAACTACTGATGCTATTACTTCCATTAATAGTACTGATTTAATACTAGCAGTATGACTACAAATGGTGCAGTTGCCAATAGATACACTAATATTCCTACTACTTATAAAAAATCATTCTTAATTATATACTATAATGAAATTGATTTTATATATAAAACATTACAAATATTATTTAATCCTTTTTTCTAATGACTTTATATCAATTCAGAATTTATTATAATTAGCCAATCAGACATATTCCAGGGACTCACTCTGACCTCCATAATCATGCAAAGTACAGCATTGGAAAGGCTTTAATATTTTAGTATAATCACAAACAAACAAACAACAAATTACAAGTGTCAAGTGAGTCCATGATTTACCTTGCCTCCATCAGCATTATATTCCTTCTCATTAACGTCCAGCAGGCGAGCCAGGCCAAAGTCAGTGATCTTGATATGGTTGGGAGATTTCACCAGGACATTTCGGGCTGCCAGATCCCTGTGGACCAGCCTGCGTTCCTCCAAATACATCATCCCCTGCAACATACACAGATACACACACACACACATTTTCTATTGCGGTCATTTATATACAATCCTTCTTATTGTATCTTCAGGCGTGAGTGTGCCCTGGTATGGTGCACACGAACATGCAAGCCTGACTTCTGTTCAACATCACCATCTGTCTTCATCATCATCATCACTACCACCATGAAGACCCCATTAGAATTTTTATAATTATTTGTGTCATCATCATTACCACCACATTGTTATTTTTATGGTTATAATTCTCATCAATCAACAACTAGACTGCGGAAAAGCCTTCTTTATTGCTAAATGCTCGGTGATGCAATAACAACAGCATTCATAAGCATCAACCCAGAGGCAGGTTTTCAATTAAAAACAGGACCCATAGGAGCAAGAAATGTTGTAGTAAAACATTTCATTCAGTACATTTATTGAACAATTAAGAAACCACCTCACCACTCTTTCTCCCTGTCTTTACTTTAATTAATAATGATTATCTGCCTTGAAAAGAGGACTTTTTTCCTGACATTCTCAGATGTTTAGATTAAGTTTCCAGATGAATTTAATTCATTCCTAGGGGATCTTAACCCCCTTTTTCATGAAAAAGAACAGCTCCCTCCAAACCATTTTGAGCATCAATTCAATGCATCTGAGACGTTGAACATGCACACTTCAATAACATGAGCTGATACTGGTCTTTTCTTTGGAATATAAAACAAATAAAATCAGTATATTCTACCAGCAGCATCAACCGAAAACTGTCTGCATCAGCCTTCAAAAAACAACTATGACATGTAGATACAGATCCACATACATACACACACACGCAAACACACACACACACACACACACACACACACACACACACACACACACACACACACGCACACACACACACACACACTTTGTTCAGAAATAAGGTGGGTATCAAACTTTGCATCACCAAAAAAAACTGATAGGATAGGTCAGTCTGACACAAAATGCCAATGATGCCCTGAAGCTATAAACGAACAGCTCTGCATAGGTGTATAAAAGCTTTGTAGTTACTGCATCTTGTGCTTGACATAAAGAGTCTACACTGCGTATCACAGCAAGAGCGGACCTTAAGAAAAAGAAAGATAGTACCTGAAGGGAAAGAATGATGTGAAAAAAAAAACAATTTCAAATTGGATGAGCAATAACAGAAGCCACTTTGTTTGAAGTGGCGAGAAGGACAGAAAAACGAGGCCTTATTTGAAACCATAACAAATTGGATTTAGTTGGAATGGGCTGAAATGAAAGGAGGAGTGGATGGAGGAGGAGAGAGGAGGAGGGGTGGAGGTGGGCAGGGTTGAATGGTGGCAGCCTAAGAGGTGAGATTACATTGGTAAGGCTGCCTCATTTGGCTCCCTCCTAGGAGGGATTTCAGCACACACCTGCACATTTACACACATACATGCAACTCACATGGAGATACACCTGAATTAATGTGTGTATGTGTGTGGGGAGAGAGAAATAAGAGACAAGACCATCCATGTCAAGCTGGTCGCGAGTTTAGCAACAACAATGCAGATGTCATTATGAAATAAAATGATGGACAACCACACACACATACACATACAGTACATGTTTTTACAGTACAAATATCTACTTCATATATCAATGTGTTGCCATGTCTCATAGAGATATGTGATTGTCAATAAGGACATTATTGGATGGATAGTGTGTAAAAGTAACTATAGCAGAGCACCGAAGATTCAGATTCACACTCATTTATTCAGATTATGTGATGAATCGCATGGACTGGACTTGGCTTCCCTCATGGCAGGAGATTGTGTCAGGATATGACGAAGATGGTAAGTACTAGCCTGATGAACAATTTTGTTAAACTTCATTATTCAGTTTCACACAGTTTGAATCTTGCCTGACTGGATGAATGGACAAAGATCCAATCTGAGAGTACGAGTTGATTGCCAAAACATTTTGTGATAAATGAACATGATAGCTTATGTAAATATAGCTTATGTATAGTAAATATTATGTAAATACAATGTATTGCCATGCTAGAGGCTATGTGAGGCTGGACTAAGGTACACCGATGGTTTAAGCTAAATCTGATGGTGCCGCTAGATGTGAAGTTAAGATTGTCATCCAAGTTATCATAGTTCATCCTAAAGGGGGCATTAATGTTTTATAGTTATCCATTACTATTATTATTTCACTAAAAACCACAAATGTGAACCTCATGGTGGTACTAGAGAAAACGTCAGGGCATCATAAAAGTCAGTAGGATTAATCCTATGGGGAAATGAATGTCTGTGCAGAATGTTATGGCTTTCCATCAAATAGCTGCTGAGATAATTCAGTCTGGATCACAGTGGTGGAATGTCTGACAGACAGACCAATCACCAGACCAACATAGCCATTATTTGATCCTTTCCACTGGCATAGCTAAAAATAGCTGATGCCACTGTTGTTGGCAGTAAAAATGATGCTGGGTATGCTGCAGCATGGATTGATGTTCAAAGTCAATGGAGAATACATGTTAGGAAAAGTGACACTGATGTAGACATACAGTATGGTGATCAGCATCAAAATATATTGAATGAGATTTGTGAGTTTCTTGATCTCGCCAGTGTTTTGTCCTCCTCTGTGCATGCATCATATAGTCTCAGCATGAGAGCGATACATCGAAAGGGTGCAATTGAAAAGGATAAAGGTTGGGATTTAAGGTATCCCATGCTGGCCATTGCATAAAGCTTACAAATCATCAAGTGCATGTGTGTGTGTGTATGCCAGGTACATGCCAGGTTTCTGACAGATTCTTATTTGTACATAAATCGCGCCCGGTAATCTCCTCAATTTTCAAGACAATTAAGCAGTGGAGGGAGAATAGATGGCTTGGCAGCCCGTGAATTTTAATTTGCCAGCACAATGAGATTGAGAGGGGGAGGTGATGGAAGTGTGCAGAGTGGGAAGTGGCTGCAGACGTGCTGTAGGAACAAACTTTTTCTTTTTTCTTTTTCTACTCGGTTGCTCTCATTTACTACCCTCCCATGTGGACATGATGAGAACAACTCACTGCCAGAGGTTTGTAATTGCAGCAAACTTGGATGCGACAACCAGGGAGATGCCAGTTGTGGAAGCCGTTTTACAGGTAAGCCTGCCACCAGAGAAAATCCACAGGCTTCAGACAGACTCTGTTATGATCGCACTTTCAGACGAGACCTGCTTTCCAATCCGTGGGGATCAGACCTATGCCCTGAACCTTGCATACTGAGATTTTATATGGAAAAGCAAACCAAGGTAAAAATTTCAATGAAGCTGAAATTTAAAGGCTTTGAATCATATAGAACCATATAAACCAAGGTACAAGGTTTAGTACTTTGTGAGAACCCTACACTTTCACATTACTACATAAAGAAAACATTTGTACATCGAAAGAGACCAAGGTTCGCACAAATATTTGTATTTTCATGCGAACAAACTGCTTTTTTTTTTTTTTAAAGGCATCTATGTAAAGTCCAATATCCATCTTTCTGACTACCTTTAATCACTATAGTGATTAAAGAAAGTTACTGATTTGAGCACAATGGCTGTATGTTTGCTAAAAGTAATAGTGGTACAGTGGTAAAGAATATCTCTTTTGTAGAAGAAGAAGGGAAGGTTAACAGGAGATGAGCAGTT
The DNA here is from genome assembly GCA_029490765.1 of Euthynnus affinis. NCBI lineage: Eukaryota > Metazoa > Chordata > Actinopteri > Scombriformes > Scombridae > Euthynnus > Euthynnus affinis. The sequence goes on along the minus strand of CM055850.1, from coordinate 19,137,485 downwards.
CTACAAGTCTGAATGCAAGGTGCTTAAGAACCCTCTCATCTGTCTAGAGAATTATGGCCCTCCCAGAAAATATTCTGACCTCCTGTCATAGTTATTTATGCTTATTTCACCGAGTCATGCGAACAAAACCTGAGTGGATGATATTGTCCTCAGATGTGTTTTGTGAAGACAGATTTGGTGACGAGTGGCAAAGGGCTGGAGATGAAATCAATAGGAGGAGAGAGTGGAGAGGTGGTGCCCATTTTTCACCAGCTGGCACTTCCATTGTTGTTCATTCTGGCAAGATAGACACACACACATAGTCACACATAGAGAAAGCTGTCACCACAAACAGGCAGCACACACACACACGCACACACACACACACACACTCACAGAAATCTATAATCAAGTGATTCATCCTGATGGAATGTTATTCATGAGGAAACACTTCTAATGAGATTGAACATCTTACAGAGCCTCTATAAATCTTTTGCGTGTGTGTGTGTGTTTGTGTATGTGTTCTGGGGTAGGAGTAACATCTCCTACTGGGGATTTGTGTTCATAGTGATACAAGAAGAATTTATACTTGGATCTCACTGCATGACATCATAAATTGTATGCTTTAAATCAATGTACATTATTATTTACCTATTATCTAACTGAAATACTATTTTATGAAAAAACAACAACAAAAGCAAATGAAAAACAAACAAAAAATACAAACGAAACATTTTGGTTGGGTGGCAAAGTGTGAATGGGTATCATGTAATTGGTTTGATTATGACTTGCAGTTATATCTAATCTCATACATGTAAGGCTACAACACCATGTGATGTAAATCATATTTATTTTTACTATTTGGAAACTGTGGTTCACGGTGAAATCATTGTGGTGCTTAACCCCCCAATAGGCAGTCAATTGCTAATTTCCCTTCTAATTGTACACATGTATAAACAAACCATTTTTCAGTTAAAATATTGTTGCTGTTTTCCCATTGTGAATAATGATGACTACATTTTTAGAGAGGGTTAACCATTATGTTGTTGAGGATGAATCAGACTTCTAAATCAGACATCTAAGACCCAAGTCCTTGTGGATTTTGAAAAAAAGTGCCAGCACATCTTGCTTTCCTGGCTGCTGAGGCACAACCAGAAACACTTGTTCTAATGATCAGAGGCCTAGTGCTTATATGATGAATCATTAAATCACTGATATATGGTGTACCCAAGTTGTGTAAGGCCTTAAAAGTAATTAGGAGGGAAATTTTGAGTTCAATCCTAAATATAATAGGGAGCCAGTGCAGTGGAGCCATCACTGGGGTTATATGGGAATGCTGTGAGGTCTTAGTTAGCAAATGTACAGCATCTTGGCTTTACCCTCTGGGGTCTGAGCCATTTCTTTCCCATTACATGTGCCCCGACTCTCTTAATATAAAAATATTTGTATGAATTCAGTTATATTATATTATAAGTTACAAGCAAGTCATTGCAATCATTTTTTCAACACAAAATGAGCTATTTGAATATGTATGCTGCAATGATTTCACACAACATGATAAAAAGTTATAAGACCAAGAAGAAAAAAGAAAAAGGAAAACAACATTTGAATTTTTTGATATTTTATCAATTTTTCCACAACAACCAATATGTGCAAATGTTTACTGTCTACTTCATATTTGTAGACCAAGGCCTCAGATGAAAAACAAATAAAAGTAAATAAAATCTCTATTCATAAAGTCTCTATTACACAGAAAAACAGAACTATTTACATTTTCAAACACTTTTTTGAAAGTGTCCAAAAACAAGACAGTGATTCCTTGATAGACTATCAAACCCCTGGATGGATTATAAGAACGAGTGATGGCTCGTTGTAATGGCTGAACAGTGTGCTGCAGGACAGTTTTTTAAAGTGTCTAGCTTGCAGCATTCCACAGTTATTCTAAAAATTGTAATTAGAGTACTTTCATGTCGTATACGACGTTACAAGTAATCAAAATGTTCCATGGAAGAGGAGACAAAATAATGGATGATTTGTTTTAGTTGTTGAAAAGATAAGAAGGGATGTTGTTTGACGATGTTTCTTAACTGGAAATGGCAAGACTGAATTACTGGCTTATGTTTCTCAAAGTTTAGCTGGGAATCAAAACTGACTCTGTGGCAAGAGGACCTACAGCAAGTGCTGGTGTGAAATGATCTCTGATCTGGGACAAAAGCCAGAACTTCAATTTGAGATTTAGCTAAAAAAAAAAGAACATCCAAGTAGCAAAGTAGACAGATTTGAAAGTTCCCCAGTTTTCCCAAATACATAAAGCTGGACATCATCCACACAACAATGATAACAGACATAGAACCAATTGAGTGCTGCACCAGTAATCCCAACCCACATCCTAGGATGATCTAATAAAATATTATGGTCAATGGTGTCAAAAGCATCACTTAAGTATAGAAGAATTAAAATACAGCTTTGGTCACAATCAGAGTGTAGCAGGATGCTATGTGTGGCTCTAAGCAGAGCAGTCTCTGTGCTGTCTGAACCATGACTGGATTTTATCAAATAAATTTGTTTCCTCAACAATTTCCAAAAGCTGCTTTGAGTCAACTTTTTTCTAAGATTTTCCAAGCTGTTCTTCAAGGAAGAGAGTGGTAGGACAGTGAAATTAACGTAGCTTAGATTAGCTTTGTATTTCAAGGATGCCAGCTGTTGTGAGATACTGTATGCACTTCTTTCTACTGCAGTATACTAGGCCCTGTAAAAATTATTGTAATTACAGTGAATGAGAGTATTTTATTCTGAACACTGAATACTCAGCAGCAAGAGAGCATGATTCATTTGTGCTTTTTCTCTTTTTTATACAGCCTCTTTGCCTCATTTTGAGAAAGATGCCAGTATTTCTGGAGGGCACAAGATGTTTGGTGACTATTGTGTGTTATCATATTGTGAATAACGGTGCAGCTTATTGGAGGTGTGTGACACCAGAGCAGCATCTGCTTGACGTAGTACATGTTTAATGTATGGTTTAGATATAAAAAGATCCCAGTGGGCATGGGAGAAGGTGAATCATTGTTTAGGGATTGATGTGAAACAAATCAGACCAATGTGGAGGAGAAAGAAAGAGAAATAGGGAGGAAATGATTACACAATAATGATGAAAGCGGTAGGCTTTCATTTCATTTTGAGCTCCCATGTCAGAATGAATTTAGAAAATGACATTGGGGGCAGCTTGAATATGAACAATCTGTCTGTGTGCAGACTGGGTTAGCAGTGTGCGAGGGGAGACCTTGTCCGTATACATTTATTCTGTCTGATGAATGCTTAATGCAGCATTCACTACAGTACCTACAGCTCAGAGGTGGGTTTATATCTCTTATACAAACACGCACACGCACACACAGACACACTGTCATGAGTGTAATCAAACTGACACAATACACAACCATCCCTTTTAATCTAGAAATCACATGACTTGTGCCGATAAAAAAAGATAAATGACTGTGTACTGCATATTAAAAAGTGCCTGCAATATTCAAAATGGTTATTAGCCACTCTTCAAAAAAATCAAGGGCACTTCCTGTATTGTACTTTTTGTTGGGATGAATTCATAAAACCAGTCTATTGTACTTTTATCTTTGTTTTTGTCCCTGGTAAAATGATGTGTGACCACTGACATGAAAATCATAACATTGTGATAAATTCAATATTTGCTGGACTACCAGCCCAGATTCTGGAAAGGAAGTTTTTTTTTTGTTTTTGTTGTTGTACTCCCAGTGTATCGCACAATGTTGTGTTCTGAGCTCTTTGGATTCTTTGCCTGAAAAAATATGTAATATGTTGTACTGATGAGAACAAATAACAGCATATTTAGCTTCATTGCCAAGTGTTGGGTGCAGAATTATTACACACACACACACGCAAACACACACACACACACACGCACACACACGTAGTGCACCCAGACAGTCCTCAATTGTGCATAAAGCATTCATGGATGCCTGGGAGCCAGCAAGCTGGCCGGAATCTTCTTATAGAATTAAGTCTTTCTTCTCTCTATCACTGCTATCTCTGGTTCAGCATTAATAAAAGAGGTTAGTGAAGCAATTCAGATGCCAGCTGAAGTTAGGTCAAGGTCTTTACTCACCAAGGCACCATTCACATAAATTTTCTGCCCTATGCCCTAACACAAGCAGAATTGGAGTGCTGTCATAATAAACCATGTAAGATGAGTTTGTGTAAGCATACAAAAAAGATTATTTAAAACCTCAACTTATTGCTTTGCGTAAAATCTTAAGGGGAGATTATATTGGTATATCAGTGGTGACAGCAAACACACATATGTGAGAGAAATAAATAATACAAAACAAATGAATCTTTGCATTATTCGCGAGAGCTTACAATTTTGTCAAACCATTTCCATTACCATCATTTGGTAATGGACCATTAAACTTAAAATCATTTACAATGAACTTACAGTGTTGTTGTCAATGTTACACACAGAAAACATGATGACAAGAACTGCAACTCTCAATCTCATTCACCAGCTTTTTACCTCAGACTTTGCAGATCTGACTGTAGTCCGTCTTACTTCCCACAACACCACCAACACAAGGCCTCCAACATAAAGGGTGCACCCGTGATTGACAGCTCACATGACTGATAGATTCAACCCTTAGTTAGCATTGCTGGTTAGCTCCACCCTGGAGGCTACCATTTGTTTTTTTGTTTTTCTCTCTCTTTGACTTATAGTTGAAAGGGAAGTGTGGGAAACACATGGGGTGTGTGAAAATCTGTTGCTCTTTGTAGGATTTTAAAAGTTTTTTTTATTTTTATTTTTATTTTTTTATTTTGGACATCTGCGCAGTCTGCTTAGGCATCAGGTTTAACAACAAATCCTGCTCAAGGACATTTCAGAGGGATTGATGTTTGCCTGCATGGAGGCTTGAAACAAGATTATTTTGTTAAATCATAATACTAGCTACCCTGTTTACTATTCCATGTTACAGAAGCTGGATAATCAAGTAAATGCACTTTAGAGCAAAGTTCAGGTGCTATTACCAAGAGTACAGGGGATAATGTCCATATCGCAAATGGCAGAGGGTAGCAATACTCCTGTGACCCTAGAATAATCATGGATCATGCAAATAGTTTGTTAAAAAGATAAAATAAAATAACAGTCTTGAGAAGATTGAAAACGTGTTTTACTTCAAGACAGCTGCATTCTGTGTGGGAGATGAGGATGTGATGCTGGGGAAGATGGGTAGTTCTGTTTTTGCCGAAAAGCTGTCAAGCAGCCATCATTCTAAATAGGATTCAACCTCTTTCCTGTAACTGTCACTGTGGCGGCTGAGTGGGGAATGACCTCACTCAGCCATGATTGTTGATTTTTTTTTTTTTAAAGTGAACAATCTGGCTGTCATTCAGTGATTTTTTTTCTGTATCTTCCTCCGGTAGAATAATCAAGTCAGAATTTAATTTTAGTTTTAGCTCATGAATGTGATTAGATGGTCCAGAATTTGATGTCTGGGTCCAATCAGAATTTTAAAAATATAACATCACTGATATCATTTTTTGCATCGGGGAAAGGAAGAAACAGATTCTTGGTAAAGTTGCATAATATTACTTAGACAAATAGTGTGGGCAATAATAAATGAAAAGATTTGAGACTGAGGGGATAACAAAGAATTAATCTTATCAACAATCCACAAAGAATCCCCATTACCTCTGCTGATGAGCTCTAAAAAGTGCACTATCCATACTTCTAAAAAATTTTTTCCAGTAAAATACATATTTTATCTCAAGCCTATTAGGCAGTTTAAGCACATAATTTATAGACTAATGCATTTAGCTAAAAATGAGTTAAGTTCCTCTCCCTTCTACATGTCAAGAATTCTTATTCTGTTTTGAATAAGTGGAACTGATGTTCACATAAACTGTAATTTTAATGAAGTGTAATGAACAAAAAATTAAAACCTGAGACAATACACAAGAGAAAAACACCAGAGTCCTTTTCTTGAGAGAAAGGTAAGAGTTAAGCTAATATTTCTGAAACCCTTCATCCAGCTTCTTATGAATAAATGTATGAAGGGTATCCTTTGACCTATCCACCCACAGAAGGAGGTACAGAGAAAAAAGCTCAGGCAGAGAGAGAAATAAACAACACAGACAGCAATACTAATAAAATAGAGTTATTTAAAGGTGATTTAAGTGAAGATCTTATGCGAAATGTCCCTTTCTTCATTGCCACGAATCAAGATTTTTGGTTTCAACACAGAGCAATGTCCATCCATACCCATATGGATGCTAGTTATGGTTACTTGTGTGCATAGACAGACCTGTCATGCACAAGTGCCTCTAATAGCAACTATTACAAAGCAAAATAATAATAAAAAATAAACCACTTAATGAAACATTTGGACCAATTTCTACATAACTAATTTGTTATTGTGTGGAAGAATCTATTGCATCTTTTGCATAATGATTTTGTGGCTGACATGAAGGCGAAAGAAACCAAGCACTAACATTAACATTATTCATAAAGTAAAGTAAATAAAGATACAATTGATTGTTAAAAGTACTTGCAAACCAAACAAACACTGTCCATTTCCTTTTGTTGAGGCTTACAGAATCTTAGCAACAATATCATTGGAGTCCGTCCAACTCTCAGTCTTCATTTACTCTTGGCTTATGCTGTCAATTCTTTACTTTTAGTTTTAAAACAGAAAGCAATATCCACAGGGCCCATCCAGTCTCCTGATTATTAATCCATGTCACCACAGTAGTGAGCCAACCTGCTTAGAAATAATGTTAAATCAGGTACACCCAGTCCTCAGCTTTTTGTTTGTTTGTTTTGCTCTATAAATTTGGATATGATCTGTCTAGCCAATTGAAAGTGGATATGGGTATCCATACAGGTAAGGGTTGAAACAAAAAGAGAGATTGAGGTCAACATAAATCTTTACTGATTCTATTCTTCCAAATAACGACAGGGGAAGGATATCCTACCTCACCTCCTGTCAGACCTTCTTTTATTTTGTTTAAAAAGCCCATCATAATTTGCAGTAAAAAGGTCAGACCTCTTAGACTTTTTCCTACATTGTGTATTGTACAATCCTCAAAGAAATTCAGTACAAAGTCAAGAGATTGTGATATTAGCCCAACGAGCTAGCAAAGCTCTGTAAATGGAACTGTGTTCCCAAACATGTGCAGTGGTGTCTGCATTACACAGAACTATTCTCTGGGGACTGAAAACATGATCACTCGTATTAGTCTTTGACAACTGGGCTTGACATAGTTGAAAAAGAAGCAACCTATTTGCACTTTTGCCTATCTCATAATATTTCTGTGAATAAATCAAAGACCCCTCCTCAACTCTATAGGTTAATCGCTCATTCAACTTAAATCTGGTGTTTCTTTCTCACTCGATTGCTTGTGTACTCTCTGGCCTTTTAATTTCATTCTCCAGTTCCTGCTGTTTTTCAAGCCTCAGTTTATATATCCTAGAAGATGTGGCGATTATTTCCCCTTGCTTACCATATCATAGAAGGAAAGACACTATCATTATGATTAAATATAAAGTATTCAGCCAGATCTACAGTTCCTGTTTTATATTTGGGTCATCTAATAATGAAACATTAAGTCTCCAGCATTGAAAATATGTGTCTGAGCCTAAACAAATTATAAGGGTAATTGCTCTATGCCCAGATATCATGATAGACTCTATTATATTTCATTTTAATCTATTATATATATATATATATATATATATATATATATATATATATATATATATATATATATATATATATATATATATATATATTTGAAAAGATCTATTCTAGAATAGCTTCAATGAACCCAAAACACAGATATGAACTCCCTTTTTTTGGATGGAGAGAGCATCTAAATTCAACTAAACCTAATTCCACCATCATCCCCGGCAGGGTCTTAGATTTTTTTGGATATAAATCCTTTGTCCGTAGGTATATCTAATTTTGTGTCTAATATGCAAGTGAAATCTCTCCCTGTGAGAATTATTTAAAACAAACTTACACTGACGGAATGGTTTCATCCACAAGAAATGAACAACTCTTATTATACTTTCTAGAAATATTTTTTTTATTTTTATTGTCTCTGTTCTTGAACTAAAGGTAGTTTTAAATTACATACGTGTGCAGTTGTGTCTGTGTGTATGGATGTATTTATGTATAAGCAGGAGCCAGTGTTTTGCCAGTTTGCCAGTGGGACGACAGAATAACATCAAAATTTATTCTCTGATGGGGTCTTAGGTGTTTAGGTTAGGCTGGTAGGAGGGTACAGTGTGCAAACTAACGCATTTAAGACCACAAAATAAAAGGACACATCAGAAAAAAGAGCAGGTGTACATGTGGTGAGGGCAAAGAAATGCTAACACTCAGCAGAAACACGTCCATCTTTCCTCTTGTTAATTGAATCATCTCATACTGATAGGTCAAAATGAAAGACTAAACAATGGTGTGGAAATGGCTGGCTTCAGCAACTCACAATTTACTTCTCTGTCTCTGCCTCTGCAGGGGCATCAACTCACTAAACTCTAAGTGAAGTCCCTGCTTCTAAAAACCCTCAAGGGTCATTTTCACTGACACATCACAAAAAGGATTCGGGATCTAAACCAGCTGATTTAAAGTTTGTGTTGAGCAAGAGATAGTAGAACAGTGAGCCAACCAGCAGCCATTTATGGATGAATAAAATTTACACTCACTTTCACTAAATTCTCATTGAACATGTCCTTCCTTTTTCATAGCAATGCTCAAATAACAACAAAACAAACAAACAAAAAAACTGAGCCAGTAGAGCACCGCAAATGGGCACAATGTCAATTCTACAGCATAGTTTTGGATTAGGCAACTTGGACTATGTTCAAGTTAATTTGAACAAATTAAGTGTTACTACTCACCTGGCTTGAATTTTACACTGATGTCATTTTAATTTTAGATAATGCCTGATACTTGCTCTCTATTATAGTAACAAAAATACCCAACTTAGACTCACTTGAGCTATAATATAAGGTTTTAACTCAATAAGGTTAACTCATACTCATAACTATATCATATAGTGCATTTCTCTGCCTTTCTTTTTCTTGCCCTTACAAACTTTGAATATTGCAATATTTCAACCTAATGCCTTTACTTACTGCAGCCATACCATCTGTCTATATGCCTGTCCCTCCCTGACTCATAGATATAGTATAGTATGGGCCACATTGCACAGTTGTCAGAACCCGGCTCCTAGGCCATGACAGGTTAGACAGGGGCCGTCACACAGTGTTGCACACTTGGTCATCGCTGACCCACATACAACCTGGCTATGAAACTGCAGGGACTGCCAATACACACAGGTCAAATGCATGTTAAGAATATGTAGCTAAAACATTAGATCCTGATATTAGAGTGATGAGAACAAATAAAAACAAAGAGAGAAAAAGATTAAATAGAGAGAGGATGAATACCACGAAGGAAGACAGGTGTTACTTTGTGGGTTGTGCGTATATGTATGACCCAGATTGTGTGACTAGCCATGCTTCCTGTCAGTTTACCACTACGGTCTCACTACTGCCAGCCTGCTGGTGCGCCAGGCTCCCACAGGCACCTTTGGGATCAGGTGGTAGATTCATAACATACGCCAACAACATGACCTTGTCCTGAGTCATGAGTGGGAGTGCAGGAACAATCAGACACCAGATGGATATGTTAATGTACTTGGCATGGAATAATCTGCTACTACTTGTTCTTTCTCTTTTTCAGCCTGACTCTTGTTTCTCTTGCTCTCTTTGCCAATGCGTATCCATAGCAGAAAATGTCATTCTTAAAGTAAGGTCCATAAATGTATGACTGGTCAGCTTCTATCAGCAGCCAAAGAGCAGCAGCAACATTAACAGGTTTCTGGCAGAGATCTGCCTAATTTTTGTCCAGTTCAATTACAGCAGCCTGTAATTTGCACAGTAAATCACAGCACTGGGCACTAAGCTTGCTAATTAAAGCAGAGATCCAACCAAATAAATGCTGAAGAAGTTACATAGTGCAACCCCACACTACATAATATAATAATAATCATGGGTTGTGCACTTGGATTAATAGTTTTTTGTTTTTGTTCCCAGGGCCAGAAGGTGATAATGTACAACCACAGTTCTCAATGTCTGACTCATTGTTATTGAATAACAACCCTTAAAAATGCTATAATCAATATTTTATATTTAATAACAAAGCATCAAATAACCACTTTATGTGTAGCCTGTAGTAATAAACCGAGAGAGGTTACTTTGCAATTTTCTTCAGCCTACAGAGTGTTTTAGCATCTTTCAGCTCATTGTTTTGGTTTCTCAGCTCATAAACTTTGCTGTTATTCTTTTCTTATTACAGCAGCAGCAGCAAATGGCAGACAGAAAGTCGGTGACTAGCTGTTGCTGGTGAACAGAGCGGAGTAGAGTAATTACTGGATTACTTTTGTCAAGTATAAATGTATAGTTTATACATATAAATATAGGCAGTTTTCTGGTTTGTTAACATTTCAGATTTTATTTTCTTATTCATATTTTGTCTTTTTCTGTTAATTTCTGTCCTGTGCCATGACAGACTAGTGGAAAGCAGGAAAATGTGTAGAAAATGACTCACTCACATTCACACCTACAATTAATTAAGAGTCTTCATTGAATCTGTCTTTTGGTTGTTGGAGGAAACTGGAGCACTTTGAGGAAACTTATTGTAATAAAGGGAAAACATGAAAAACTACCTGATATTGCTGTTCACACATTTTTTAAAGGTTAGTCACATACACTCTTGCTATTAAGTATCAGACTAAAATGTAAATTCATAGACCAGGAACATGAGGAAGGCGGGGAAGGTATTCATCCAAATAGAGTGAAATGAAAAAGTTGCATACAGTATGGATATGTTCAAAGAAAATAAATCCTCATTTTGTTGTGGCTATGGATATGTGTACGGTATTCGTTTTTGTGCATTTACAGCCCCAAAGTCTACATCATTTATTAAAATGAAGTGTGGGTATGATGGGGAAAAGATTGGAAATGTGCACAGGAATTTGTTTTCACTTGTGAAAAAGTACACAGCAGTATGTAAGCAATAAAACACAGCAATTTGCAAATTACTTTTTTTTTCCCTGATGTGCACATGAACAATTATAGGCATCAAATAAAACATATGAAAGTGATCTTCTTCTTTTTTTTTTACATAAATCACTTGCTTAAGTGGGTTTCTTAATTAATTTGTTGACACACTGTTAGAAAATACAAAATGCATGCGATGAGAAGGTGTAACTGTAATTTGTGTGCATGGAGAAGAAAATAATGATTATTGTCTGTATGAGCTTGTGTATTTTTGTCTGTTAACACCTTTTAATGCAATGAGATCATAGAATACAAACATAATTGATTAATTCCCAAAACTATCAATAACATAATTCTGAATTAACGGCAGATGAAAAAGAATTATAAAGTAATTACGATCTGAAAGTTTAAATATCACGAGTCACACATTCATGAAGGAAGTATAAAGCATGCAAATAAATGAACAAAAATACACAAAATTTCCCATTCACTGAAGTCAAATGAATGACAGAAAATAGGTGGAAGAGTAACACACACACATACAGATATTGTGTCAGTGTGTACCAACCTCTCAACCTGAAAACGTATTCAAATTGGCAAACAGTAAAGGAGTAAGCAGAAAAAAACAATTGTATCCAACCTCTCAAGGAGAGAAGCTGTTTTGTATTCAATCAACTGGTTTTGGCAGGAAATGTATTTAGAGATTTTCCACATTCCTCTTGTCATCGTTCTTCTCCTGCCCCGTGGACTTCTGCTTATAATCACACTCGTGCAGTGCCTGTTTAAAAAGTGCCTGTTCAGAGCAGGACAATTTCTTGGCCTCCAGTATTGCTACTTCAATGCATAGAAAAATTAACAGGCTACTATTATTGTGGATATGAATGAGTCCTACACGAACAACATGAAATAAACTAACATTCTATTATAGCCCACACAAGTACTCTAATAGTAAATAAATGTTCTTTTCATATTTCAACTAAAATAAGGGCTGCATTTAAAAAAAATAAAATAATGTGCATCCTAAAATAAAGTGGATCAATCGTATTGGGCTCTTAAATCTTTTATTTTCTGTGCCTTCAGTTTGGATTTGAGTGGGTATGTTTGCTCAAAAGATTTGTTCTTTGTAGTGGTGCTTCACAATCACCATGGTCTAGGAACATATGAGACAAAGTGCCTGCCTTTTGAACTGTGAGGGGGAGTACTTGCTCTGTTATATGCACGTCATATATCCAAGTTTCATCAAATTTGACACTTCCAGAGTGTCGAACGAGGGACAGACAGAGATCTACAGAGATTTCTTTCTGTAGTAGAGAGAGATAATCTGACCTTTGTTTCTACTATGGCATGAATCTATTATAAGGTGAAACACTCTCCCTGCCCCAGCTTCTTTAATTTGTATTGTCATTTCCAAATCAGACATGTTTTGAACTGAAATAGAAATTGAGTTCTAAACTCTACTGGTACGGAGGTCATATAGCCAATATATATTTCAGTCAGCCAACCTGTCTGGAATAGATTATTGAAATGTAGAATATGTATGTGAATATGTGTCACTCCCAGCAGGGAGTGGAGAGTGGAGGACGATACTAACTTCCATCAGGGTATGATAGATTCAGAGCCCACAGGTGAATGCTGGGGTGGAGGTGGGGCTTTTGAAATGCTATACGAACATGCCAGAGCAGCAGGCAACAACATATCTTATGCAAGCAGTGTGGTAGCAGGCATGGAGCAAAAGTGTGAGCAGGGCACTGATGGCTTAAGTACGCCACTATGATTATAAGGGTGTGTTGGATGTATAGTGAGGGAAGTATGCCATGTGAGTGTAGCGGCGACTTGAGTTGGGCTGCTTGAGCTAGATTGCAGGCTTTATTTTGTGTTATATATATATATATATATATATATATATATATATATATATATATATCCTGACACCAAACTGCCATGTTTTTTCAAAGGAGATATTCGCACATCCAATTATCTCAGATGCAGGTGCGTTGGAAAGTATCACTTCAGTCTTGAGAAAAGAAGAGTGCTGGATTTTCTTTTCTTAAGACCAAACTGACAGTCATTTGGATTCAACACCACAGACGGAAAAATCGTGGATAAAGGTGAAGCTCTTTGCTTTCTTTTAAAAATGCAACCGCCTTACAGTATTACCATGACAACAAGAAGTCCCCTGTTAACTTTTCACTAAGGCAGCAAAGCCACCATGAATAAAAACAATGTCAACTATGAACCTCTGTGGGCTGTGTTGAAATGAATTTGAACAAATCAGGTCTTAGCTCTCAATTATTCAAACTTTATTTACTGAAAAAAATGACAGCCCTGCTGTGCTTTGGCTATTCATGAACAAGAGATGAAGTATGAAAGGAAGAACATTTCAGTCTCTAATTTGTCAGTTTCTTATCTAAGGGGATTTAGCCAGTTTGAAAAACTTGGGCCTTTCCATTTTTGGTTCATGTTGTCTTTGTCATTGTGTTATTTAGACATTGAAGCAAAGTGGCAAGTCAGGTTTGATTTACTGTAATGCTGATAGTGATTTGTTTGCTGGTTTGTTGTTTTGATAGTTTTAGGGTGTGCCTTGTCAGTAGGGCTGAGGTTTGAACAATCTGCCTCTGTGCACATGATAGTTGGCCAGCTCTTCTGATAATGCTGATATTGTCTTGATATTTGCAGCCAATTCACTCTTCATAATGATGGATAGGTTGATGAGTGGATGATGGATAGGTCCTTTTGCAATTTTTTAGACTTTGTTAAATCTAAACTCACACAAAGAAAGAGAAAGAAGAGAATACATCCCAATTCCCTTAATTACATCCACATCTCCCTCACTTGCCTCTTTTCCTTGCATCTTCTCATCACATCAAGCCGTAGTCTCTACCCATCACAAAGATTTACAGCCTCACATGTGACTGAATAGACATGGCAATATAAAATTAAAATGTGTCTCTTGTTGAGTAACAAATGACTCTCCTGACTCTAATATTATCTGTGATGATTAAAAGGAACAATAATATATCTTGAAAAGAACATTTTTCTAATTAATGAAGAAACTTGAAGTTTTCTAAGAAAGGGCTATGTCACCAGGTAAAAGATTTTGGGTTTGATTGTTGTGCTGAGATACATCACACAGATAAACATATATTTTACTGGATATCATATCACTATTGTCAGATGAATATTGTGTGTGTGCTATTCATATTTTTCCTTGAACCAAGTCTACATGTGTTTTTCTATGAGCTGGGAACAGTGCATGACCTTCTTTTGGATTATGAAATTATTTCAAAGCATACTGCATTATTTCCTAAAATGCACGGTTGTCAATCTAGCCCTAAGTGTATTTGTCTTATTTAATGAAAACTTGACATTTCTGAAGAGAAAAAAATGTTCTGCCAACAGCTGCATGATGTGACGTTCTTTCTGTCCTTAATCACATTGGTACAGCTTGTGCGTCTGGCATACAGCAAACAACTGAGTTTATGAGTCAGTCGCTGACTAAGGTTGGTGACTGTGGGAGACAGCAGCTATTTAGAGGATACATTTATTCTAATTTCTCCAGCTTTAAGAGATGGGACAGCTCCCTATCTGGTGAGCCATCCGTCTGCCTGTGTTTGAGTGTAGGCAGCCCAGTCTGTTTGTGTTTTCCAGTGAGGAAGTGTGTGGAGATTACCTCAGATTATTTGCAAAGTTGAAACAAAGGTTATATTGTAACCCTAGTTTGACAAGCACCCTTTATTGGACTCTATGAGTAATACTCTCCTCTAATCACACACATGCAATCACCCACGGACATTTGCATGTACGTAGCTGGCCAATCAGGACACGCCTACCAATTATGTGTGTCTTGCACACTACAAAAGCAGAGTCTCACTACTCTGAAACCACTTCAAGCAAATAGCGTAGGAGCGGCAGGGTTCATCGTTAGAGGGCTCCACCTGTGATTAGAACTAGGGTTACAAAATTGTAACCTTTGTTCTATCTCACAAAGGATCCACCCACTACTGGACTGTATGGATATGGTACTCTATGGGCCAGATGAATACTTGCCATGTCATCAGACTACCTCTCTGAGCCCGACTCCATAGGTTAGTTGCCACGTCCCTCCTACTACTTTATAATCCCAGCTGCTTAAGCAGAGCAGTAGGGGGCCCAACCCAGTCCAGTTAACATGGACCTGAGCTGGGTGAAAACATGGCCTAACCTCATACCCTGCACACCCCATTCCCTGAGTCATCTTGGATCATGAGAGAATACAGGCGTATAATTGTCCAGGAGTATCAGGTGTACGTCAGCTGTCATTCACACCATCCTTGTCAAAAGTTCTGAGTCTCACCTGTGAGGAGTGGACCAGGATACTGTCATGCATATGTCTGTAGATGCTGCCATGCCACATGTGAAATGTGCTTGGACCACAGATAGATAGTAAAAGTTTAAGAAGCATGCGCTAAATTGTGAAAAATAAATAAATAATATGTGAGGTGAAAGCAGCTTTCTTTCTGATGGGTATGGTGGGGTCTGGTTGGGGATACTTACATAAACCCATGTACCAATGTACCATGTTGTGCACATGCGCTGCTCATGCAGACTGTGTGTCCCAGGTGTAACAGTGGCATGAGACACCTGGGAAACACAGTCACACAGACCTTTTCCACCATATATTGTAAAAAGGAGCGTACCTTTCCCACTGCACATGTCAGAGGGTCCAGTCTCCTTTCCTTGCACCTGTTTTGGAATCCCAACCACTTTGCCTTGTAGCAAATAACGGTGGATCCCACTCTTGCTGTCTGGATGATCTGCACATCCTGTGCAGACAGTCCAGCCTGCATCAGCCTGTCATAATATGGGCAGTACACCTATCGAGCCCACCTCCCTTGAGGGATGGACCAGGGCTGGGCTGCCAACATCTGGGTCATCTCTGCATATCACAGCATCAAATGGTGTTCCTGAGCTATCAGGAGGACTGACAGCCACTTGTCTCATTCTCTCCAGCACTGGAGAGATGAGACGAAAAGGGGAAAAGGCATAAAGCAGCCTCCTTGGCCATGGCATGTGTGCAAACACATCCAATTTTGTGTTGATGCGTCTATCACCCTACGTATTTCTCACAGAAATAACCAGAAGGGAACTAAGCCGACTCACTTGCTCCCTTCTCACTTCCTATGGGCCCAGGCATTACTCTTTAAGGAGGAAGTAATGCTGCTGGCCATGGCAACGTAACACTGAGTGGAGAGCTGTATACACCGAGCCTGAGCAGGGTGATGTGAGCAGAGAGAGATAGTGCTGACACTAAGCATACGTGAAGCGTCTTTGCTCCAGTCAATGTGTGGGCACAAGGTGTTATTTCTGTCTGAGGATATAACACTATTTGCTGCATTACCGTTTCTCAGGAAGACACGCTGCACTGGATAGTCCAGTAAATAACGGTACCAGCGAGTGCAGCGAAACACAGATCTGCTTTTGAGTGTCGTTGTGTCAGGCAGGATGTGTTTCTTTCTCAGCACATGCACACGCTCATGGATGCTTTTTTTTTTTTAGCTAGCATCGTCTGAAGCTGAATAAGGCCACCCACCATCTGCATCTCTAATAGAGAGAAGAGAGGCAGGGGCACCAGCTGAGCAAGTGCCTCCCGCGTTACGCAGCCTCTGTGACTGGGTGGATGAAGCCGCTTGAGATCACAGAAGGTCACAGAAGGTTGGAGAGGCGGAATGGGGTTGGAGGATAGTGCTCTTTGGAAAATGTAAATTGTTTTTTAAAAATATTTTCAACATTTTCAACATGTGCACACATGTTGCAAGCATGAGCTTAAACTTGAACAGTGGCGGGAGGGGTAAACTCCACCTACACATCTGGGGAGTCTGTTGAACATAGCCAAAGTGACGCTCCCTCCCACTGACAGCCATTTCAGCGCTACTGGCTTTCCCTGAGCGTAAACCAGCTTCTGCAGGGGTCTATTGGTGCTCCTTGCTTCAGTCTAGGCCGCTCTGCACTTGCAGGAGCGCTGGTGTTGTGGTGTCTCCATTGAGGTGGTGTGGCAGGTAGCTGAGGCAGTGGGATCTGATGGTGAACACACTGATGAGACATCTCTCACATCTCTCTCTACACAACAACTGTGTGCTTGATTTGAAATTCAATGTTGCTCAAAGGGCGGGCCTTAAAGTGTGTTGACCCCTCTATTTTTAAGCAGATACTGCTGGTTAGTCAGTCTCCTCCAAATGATAAAAGATTGTTGCACCATTGCAATTTGAGCAATGAACTGGCAAAACATACTCAAAAATAGAGTAAAACAGGTTACTGTATGACTCTGGCTGATGTTTAATTTACTTTTTGACAGGTTGGTAGTTGTTTAACTTATGATAGCTACAAACTGGAGGCCATAATAAAATCTACTTTTTTCATCGACAATAACACTGCCAGATAGCAAAGACTGTTCATTCAATTATATAGAGTGAAGTATTTCCCCTTTCCTTCCCAATTTCTAATCTTTTCTGTTCTTTATGTGATCTGTACTGAGTTTGCCAATTTATTGCTCAATTGGTCAGGCCTGGGGTAACTGGTGGAATGGCCTGTGCCATGTCAGCACTCGGTTAGCCTCAGTTAGAGCAGAAAACAGCATGCAACAAGGTTTGCAACCTCCAACCAATCAATAAATGGAATAACTGCCACTTAGGCCATTATACCATCCTGTTTCGGGTCTGGAGTAATGAACTGTAATAGAGAAATGATAATAATGATGATAGTCATAATTAGTGGGATAATAACAGGGCAATCACAGAGTGCCGTAACAGGAGACATTAGCTGTGATCTATGATTGATCTGTTGTGAGGCTGGAAGCTTGGTAATCAAGCAGGAGTTTCCGGGAATAGGTTCAATAGGTTCAGAGATTGTCTATCAAAGTGTGTTTGTTGATGTCATTTAAACATATTAAAAAACAAAACAAAAACAAAAAAACATAGATCAGATCATTTCTAATGAAGATATATATATCCAAGATTTTCCATGAATCAGTGTCCCAGTTCCTCTAGATAATCCACAGTCAACAGGTTCCATAGGAACTTTTTATTTGGTAAAAAGAAGTTCCAATCAATGAAATATCTGACACAACCTTGGTAAATAAAATTAAAACCACCTGCATGACTATACCAATAGATAAATGTAAATGGGAAAATATCTTGAAAATATGAAAAAAAAATAATTTGGGTGAACTAACTTATTAAGAAAAACAGAAAGGCTTTCAGTTGGTAAGCATAACAATATACAGTGCCTGAAACAAGTATTCAGATCCCTTCACTTTCTGGTTGCATACACATAAAACAGGGGTTAAAAGATGTGTACAGTACTTCCCACGGAAAAGTTGGGATTTATAAAAACAAACCTGATATGAGAATGTGTGCACCTGTACAGGAAAGTCTGACCTAGGCATACATTTTGGAGAGAGGGGAAAATGGAGACATGCATTAACAGCTGTTGTAGGCAACAGCCTTTTAAACTTTCTTCTGTTTTTAATACTGCTGCCATTCCCCACAGGAACAAAATGTATATCAATATTCATAAGGGTTTTGCAGCAACCACTTATGGTTAATTGTGGGAGTGTAGTGGGCGGGATGTAAAGCATGCCCACATGCACAGATTTTCATGTTAATTGTGATTCATAAAGGGAAAGTTCCATACAGATGTGCTGCGTGCAGTTTATACATTTGATTACTTTTGACGTACACCATTTTTGTCTTTTATGCACAAGCAAACTTTTGGTATGAATCCTAAGCACCGTTTTATAAATGAGGCTCCAGATCGTTTGAAAAAAAAAATCTTACCAGGCTTGCATGATGAAAGGAAGGTTAAATAAATAAACATAGCAATACTTTGTCCATTCCTTAAGCTCTTGACTCTATTTCCACCCACCAACCCGTTCTCTCTCCTCCCAGACGGTGTTTACTCAATCTGAGTTTGCTTTGTACCCTGTAGTTCCAGTAAATAATACATACAGTATCTCTCTTCAATCCAAGAGGTGTGTGAGTATGTGCACACGTAAATCTCTATATTATGATCTGCATTTGAACCCCACTGCAAGTGCGCAAGTATGTGTGTGGCTGTAGGTGATTGTGCGGTAAGCCTCAGAGAGACTGAGGTCTGGAAGCTGCTATCAATATTGTACGGTTTCCTCCTCTGAGCCTCGGGATGTGTCATTGTGTATATGTCTGGATGGAAGAGTGTGAGTGTGCAAGGCCTATACAGCCAGCCTCACTTTGCCGAGGGGAGTTTGAGACGTGCTTGTATCCCGTCCACTAGTTTTAACAAAAGCCATATTGTAACAGGAGGATTCTGTATTGGCCATGATAACAGCTTCAACAATGCCAAACCCTGCGCCCCGATCAGGACAAATGAGTAGGACGGGTTTTCTATAGTTTTGTTTCATTTGCTTCACTTGTAAGATGACACTGATGACACACAAAAACAACCTTGAGCTGTGACAGTTCCACAGGGCATCTTGAGTGAGTTTGAATGAGCTGTGAGCTTTCAAAATATGCCATTTTAGCTTTTCAGATGTGTTTGGATATGAATCTGCACAAGCTGGGGTCCACAAGCACGGGGATGCAGAACTGGGTAAGGACATGGAAAGTGAAAATATAAACAATGTTGCTTCATAATAACACTATTTAAATTTGACCCAAAGACACATTAGTATGCTTACAAAGACCCATTGCGATAAGCATACCTGTATTAGCATAAGAGACAAAGTCAGCGTGTAGGTTATGTTCTTTATCATGGCACTGCGATATTTTTTTTCAGCCATTTTAATTCAAATTAAAGAACTGTATACACCTTCACACCTAACGGTAGTGACTAATCATTATGAGATGGCATTGATGCATCTGTGTGATATACTGTAACTCAATACAAAACATATCCTCACAAATACATTCACAAACAGCCTTTGTTTTTGCTATGAAATTTAAGATTGTAAGTAACCACATATTTAATTAGTTATCAGTTATAATTAGCATCAGATATGATATATTTACACGTTACTTGCTACATTTCCAAACTCCTGAACCTTGTTAACAATGAATAAAACTACGCATTGTGGGTAAAATCTAATTCTGCAACTGCATGACCTATTCCAAAATAAATAAATAAATACATTTTTTTGTCACTTTTGCCTTTATTTGAGAGTCAGTGTAGTGAGACAGGGGGTGGGGGGAAAGGGAGGGATTGTAACATGCAGCGAGGGTCCCCCAGCTGGAAATCGACGTTGCGTTTTTTTGGTATGCGCCTTAACCATTAGACATCCAGGGTGACCTGCCTATTCCTATTTATATAGATACTGCTTTAGATGGATAGTTTTCAAGACCAGCCACTGTTTATTTTTCAAAAACACAAAGTAAACCTGGAAAGGAAATAAGATAAACTACAATAAAATATAACAAACTATAAAGCAAAAATAGCTCACAGATTTTGTATATCTCTGACTAACTTGGATTTGCTGGCTTCTTGATGGCATCACTGTACAATAAAAAGCAAAAAAAACAAACACACATCAGCCAGAACAGGAGGTACTTACATTTCAATGCCCTCTGTATGAGTCAGACACCACTGAAAATAACAGATGGTGCAGGTCTGTACCATGTAACTTGACCTGCACTCAACAGCTACATCATAAGTCCGCATCCGTTAAGAGTTTTATTGCTAATTGCAGTGAACTGGTATATGGACAGACTGAGATCATTAAAAGGTTTAATGGCATGTTGGTTGTGCTTGACTTTGATTGCTTTTTCCACAGTTACCCCCCCTCATCTTGGTAACTGCATTCTTACAACACCAAAAGATTCTGACTGAATCATTAGGGTGTTTAACACATTTTGGGCTTTTTAAAAATGATTTATTTAGTAGAAGCTGATATGTTTTAAGTCAAATATGGTAACAGGTGTAAGAGCATTTCAATTAAAAAACCAATAGGCACTAAAATGTGTAATGTCCTGCCACAATAGAGCACAATCTTAAATAAAGATTAAGTCAGACTACTTAATCAAGTAATTACCATATATTTCTATTTACAATATACTCATCTCCACATAAAATGGAAATTAATATGGACTCAAAGCAATAATTAATTGAAAATTCATTAATGCTGCATTAACATGCACATACATGCATACAGTATATGCATGTCAATATATACTTTTCAGATAAGATTGTTGTATGTTTTATACAAGCTTAGGCCAAACATCCCTCTCAATTGACCAGTGTCACCCTCAAGTCTCTCATTCAAACATCTAGCAGGTGCCTGGCAATCCTGAGGGGTGAGATGTCACACAGACTTGCACCTGTCTAGCAAAAGGGCGGACATATCCACTGGACATCGCCACACACACTCAAACACACAGATTCATTAACCACCTTCCTCCCACCACAACCCTTGAAGCAGGAAAAATGCACAAACACACACATTCACATGCATGCGCACACATTTTATTTACATAAAACACATAATGGGGATGTTAATTCCCATCAACAATCACTCCGCACGCACTTGCTCTCTCATTGTCACACACACACACACACACACACACACACACACACACACACACACACACACAGGGTTTGAGTCACTTCCAGAGAGGCTGGTGAGGAGGCATCTACAGAGGCAGGCGACTAATTGAAAGTGAAGTGGGTCCAAGCTGTCGCAGCGTTGGCCTTCCGCCTACATGGCTAAGAGATGACAAGCTATCCTCCAGCATTGGCACCAGTAGGCTCAACACACACATTTTCATGTATATGACCATATACCGAATGGATGTCTGAATTTATTCACTTAATGGAACCAAAGCATGTCCAGAGATTTAACCAACAACATTTCCCACAATAAACTTCTTATTTTTTGCATGTGTGCATCATCCAACAGTAACAATAAGACAAAAGACATACAAAACATTTGAACATTACAATTACAATGAAATTCATATTATAACAAATCAATTATAGTACATTAGTAAGACTTACAATGGTATTTAGTATGTAATCATTTCACAGATTATATTAGAGTTTAGGTCAAGGAGAATGCTTCCAGAATAACTACCTCACCACTTTCCACCACATACATGTTTTTCTTTTTTTTTGTTTTGTTTGAGAAAGAGTGACATATATATGGTGAAGGACTAACAGATAGACTTTCCACAGAGCAATTTTAGGTTATTATTATTTTTTGTCAAATTAAATGACAGTTATAATTGATATTTCTTATAAGAATGTATGTAATGGCAGTGTGTAATGTGAGATGTGTCACTACCACTTAACACCTACATACACTTAAGAGAATTATCACTAGACTCTGCAGCTCCTCTCAACTTTATAAGGCTTTATAATGAGTTTCAGCTAACTGTTTAGCTGTCTGGCTCAAAACTATACCGTTTTGGGTCACTCTCTCACGGCCCTCATAGAAGGCAGGCTTTGTTTTGCGTTTTTTAAAGCTCACCCAGGGTACACTACCTGCTAAGCACCAAATGACCAACAGACACAGTTAGCTGAACAAACTGATGAACTAAGTTGAGCATTAAGCAACTACAAATCCAGATATTTCCCCCAGGAATTGGTAGAAGCCAAAGACAGCTAGAAGAGAACACACTGGACTTAAACTAATGACTTTGAATGAATGATAATGTTGCTCCATAACTGCTGGATATTGTAAATAAGAAACTCTTTGCTAAGACGGTCAACATATCAACATAAAAAGTGATATGTCAATGTTGTGTTCCCAACTTCCACTTCCCCCAAAGTAGCCAAAACATATTTTATTGCAGGTAAAGATTAAATTGAGCAAAATCTTCCCAAAGATATTTAATAGAAGAAGCACAGCACTACCTATGAGAAGCAAATGTGTTTTTGCAAAACTCCAAATGGTAACATTTCCTGAAATGGTAACAGGACTGTCTGTATCTGGTGGATTAGTATTGACTCAGTCAACTCATGGAAAAACAGACATTTGCTGACATATGTGTAACAGTAGCCAACGGGTACAGATACACACACAACACTAATCCCCACTCCCCATCTGGGTCATGGCAACAGTGTAGCCTGTGTTGTGTAGACAAACACTGTTCCGCACTAGACTCAAACTCATGACCTCAGACATAGGAGGCAGGTATGCTAGCAAGAAGGCTAAAACCCAGGGGCGCTAGCTGCAGGTGTTGGCGAGTGAAATTTATGCGCTGCACAGCACTGTACCCATTAGCTTCCCTTACACATGGTCAAAGACTTACAGGCCAAGACATGAGTTGAACTTAGTGGTGGCACTACAGGGATATTGTATTGACCTCAAATGTCTGTTAACATTTCTATACTGATGAACCAGAATGTCTAAAAATTGACCAAATGCATCTATGATCTGCTATACCTGTCCATTATAGAAAAATAAGAACTAAAAAGAAGCTAATAGAAAAGCCCACATATAGTTGAAGCATGCTTGCTGCCATGCTTATGTATCCTTGTTCTTAACCTCATCATCGCAATGATACTCGGAATAATCAATAACAATTAAAATAATGCACATCAGTTAATTGTTTTTATAGTAGACAAACCTTTCTTCACTTCTGTGGCATCCCACATCCCACACTTTTTCAAATTTATATTCAGTTGCCTTGATGAGAAAGCTCACTTTTACAGCCTCTAGGCTACATAATGATACAAAAAGACTGGTGCAGAGAGCCTTAACACACACACACGCACACAGAAACAAATCTCTGTTTGCAAAGATGCGAGTGTTGGTATATCTATGTCCTTGGGGAAATAAATATAAAATCACAGGGTGAACCTGTTCTGTAATGACTAGTGAAGGGAGCAAATATAGGGCATTGTCTTGACATAAAGCAGTGGATAAAGATACATATCTCTGCCATAGTGTTTGTGTGTGTGTGTTTGAGGAAAGGTAAAGAAGTAGTGAGAACATTTGTAGTTTGACACTGACAGACAGAGAGAGGAAAAAGAGAATTAATTGGAAAATAAAAGAAAGACTGACAATGTACTTTGTACATCAAACAGTGTCTGTGTGGGTGGGTTTGTTTGTTTGTAAGTTTGAGGTCATCACAACACATACATGCCTGTGTGTACATGCATCAAATCAAATTATGAAATGTTCCCTTTGTTAATGTCTGTGTTTGCCAGGTTGAATACCTACAAGCCTTCATTTACCTGTGCGTGTGTGTGTGTGTGTCTAGGTGTTTGTGTCTGGCAGTCACTCATTAGCGTAGACCTGTCTCCCTGAGCTGCCAGTCTCATCCATTGTGTGGGCTGCCTGCAGTCATCCATTACCCCCCACCGCCCTACCTGACCACATCCATCTCTGCTCAGCAGGATGCTGTTAAAACTGTGTCACTGCCATATGTAGGTGTGTGTGTGTGTGTGTGTGTGTGTCTGCGAAAGAGAGAGGGAACACAGAAACAGATATAGAGAAGTGAGTGAATGTATATCTCTTGGCCTGTTTGTGTGTGTCTGACTGACAACATGGCAAGCATGAGTCAAAGCCTTTTCTTGTTAAAATTGACCTTTATCAGGTTGTTTTTTTTTTTTTAAAACAAGAGTAAAAAAACTACACAACCACTACTTCTATTACAACTTTAACAACAAATCGATACATTTATTTTTTCTCCACTACTAAATAGCTCAGATGTCCCTCCTCTGAGCACTCTCCTCCAGGTCTTCCTGAGAAATCCCCCCTCAGTCTCCTCTCAGTAAGACATGCACAGAAAACCTCCACATGAATCCTCATTCTGTGAATGAAACTCATTTCCTCCTCTGTTATCCACAATCTCCTTCTTTTGAACACAACCCAAAGCTTGTGACCTTAACTGAGGGTTGGAAAGAAGAGTGACGTGCATTTCAGGCTCAGCTTTCTTTTCACTGTGGCAGTCCATACAGCATCTACTGACGCAGCTCAAACCCCCTGTTGGTCTCACGCTCCATTTTACCCTCAATTGTAAACAACATCCTAAAATACTTGAATTCTTTTGTTTGGAGCAAAAAGGCTTAGAGACAACAATCTGCACATTTTCATTACAACCGATCACCTCAGCAGGTGATTTCTCTGATACTGATTAGGAGTGCTACTCCAGACTTACAATTACTGCAGACACTTCATAGTAAATGGTTGTCCAACCCTGATTTGAAACTTTTCTTTGGTTATTTATACTTTTCAGGCTGCAGGCATATTATGTGTGAGTATTACTGTGGCCAAAATAATGATTTTCTGCCATTAGAGGCCTCTGAATTCTTTTCACACAAAACTGGGAAGAAGCAACTCTAATAAATCAAATTAAGATGGTCAAAAAGATCAGGAAAGTAATGGTTGACTGTACTTAATTAAGTAACACACTGCACATTAATCGATTAAATGCACTGACAGCAATTGATGTGAATCAGCTATGGCCTGAGCGTTGTTGTTAATCAAATGCAGCCTGTATGGCCAAATTCAACTATCCTTTTATTGAAAGGATAATTTAAACTGGGTGATGTTTAATGTCATAAATCACTTTCACTTTCAGAAGAGGATGAGATTGTATTTTCATTAAAGACTATATATCAAATATCATTTCACTTAATCATGGATTTCCTCACATCTTTAGGAATACACAGAGGATACATTACATTGCAGCCATGTGGACTTGAGACATATGACACGACATGAGTCTGACTTTGCTCTTCATGGCACATGATTGTCCAACCCCAATCCAATTTAAAACCTTTCTTTGGTTATTTATTTATTTATTCTTTATCTTTGAGGCAGCAGGCATATTATGTGTGGGTATTACTGCAGCTAAAATAATGATTTTCTGCTGTTAGAAGTCCCTTAATTCTTTTCACTCAAAATTGGGAAGAAGCAACTCTAATAAATCAAATAAAAGTAGTCAAAAAGATATTTAGGTCATCAGGCAAGTAATGGACCGGTGAATGTGCATAATGAAGTAACAAATTGCACATTCATGGATTGAATGCACAGCGAGAACAACTGATGTGTCAGCTACAGTTTGAGCATTTCTGTTCAGAAGATCAACCCTTTTATCAAAAGGATACTTTAAGCTGAATGATGTTTAATGTCACAAACCACTCTTACTTTAATTTAAGACAACCAGTGCAGTGCCCATTCAAATACCTAGGGAGAATAGTGCCCGTCCCCCAACCACCTCTCATGCAAACTATTGGTGGATGCTACAATTTACAAATGCTCTCTAATCACCTCAAATGCAGAATATCTGGAGACTACAATTTTGAGCTGAGCTGAGGTTGATCAGATGAACTGCAGTACCCATTCAAAATTTGCCTGAGACATCCTGCACAATGTCTTAAACATATATACAAAGTTCCCGCGCATGAGGAACGGGAATAGATTCTATCTCTCTAAACTTTTCAATTCATTCTCTATGGTAGTTCATATCGCTACGGATGTAATCCCATTTTAAATCACAATGTGGGTTGCAATGTTGGAGTGGCCATATTTCCGCTAATTGATCCAATGGGAAGAAGAAGAAGCAAATCAATATTATTTATGATAATTTATTTTTATATATTTCTCAAAACACTTTATACATCAACACTGCACTTTCTTGATTCCCCAGCAATCCACCTGCCAAGTATGGGGTAGATCAGATTAACTTTAGCAATAGGCTGTTGGTGATAACATTAAAATGCAGAGGTGTGGACTTGAGTCATGAATCTGATCTTAGACTTTAGCCTTTTGACTTGGAATGATTTGGTATCGTCCCTATGCTCAAACAATCAATTTCTGCTACAAAAAATATGCAGCAAAACCAACTCCTGACAACGCATAAAACAAATCAATCTGACAGCAACCAGTCATGCTGCACAAGTGGGAGGAAAAGGCAAGTGCATAACAGCCTATTATCACATTCAGACATGAAAACTTTCTAAAGCTAACCATCTCCCTATGATATTTTACTATAGAAATACAATAGCAGCACTAAGTCCCACCTCTGTTACACTGTGCTTCAACAATTCTCATGTAAAAAACAGAAAAAAGAAAACATCCATTAATTCCACCTAACCAGTCCTTCACTTTGATGTGAATTGCAACTGATAAAAACATGCATAAAGCTGCTGTCAAACCAAACAGCCCTTTCAGGCTGATATTTACCCAGGAGAAGGGAGGTACTCCGGCTGCTAACATTGAATCATATACTTATTTATGCAGTCATGAAAGACCACCACAAAAAAAGCTTCAGAATTAATTAGATTGGAAATCAAAGAGAGGAAGACAGCAAGAGCGAGAGATAGAGCGAAGGGAAGGGAGATAGGCGGACACTTGTTGACATTTCTAAGAGTTGCCATGTATCAAAGGCTTGACGCCTGATCTGCTTCTGTGTGTTAACATGCAGTCTTGGAGCAGGCATGCTATGTACCATTGCTGGCTGGAATTGAACATCTGAATGCAATTTGAGGACTTCCCACAAGAGACAGAGCAGAAGAAGAGAAAAAAGTGTTTGGAGAGTTCATGTTAGTTGATGGTCACACTAACATGATAAGGTAGTCAGTATTAGGCATCGCCACTGTATGTCTGCACTGCACCAGGAGAAATGTATCCGAATCACAGTGATTCCTTTATTAAAGTCATTAAAAAAAAGAAAAAAAGTAATCACATTCATTCAAGGGCAGACCTTTGCTGCCCTGAGCTAGCTGGTGCCCTTGAACAATTGTCCCAGTGGAAATAGTATTCTACAAATTTTTGCATGTTGAATATTTTACTCTTGCTGTGATGAAAAACTGTCCCATTTTAAATGTATTCCATGAATATAAATAGATATACATACATTTATTGATATAAAGAATCAATAAATGAACAAAATAGGCCTCCCGTACTATTGCATAAAAAAATAAAAATAAAAAAATATTGCCAACCCTTTTCAGCATTAACAAGACAGCATTATTAGCTCATAGAAGTGAAGGTTTCGAAAGTAGCAACACAGGGGAGACAGTTGGCCAGTGGGTAGCTTATAACAGGGGTCCATGTAATGAGGCAACCTGCCTTATTACTGACATGACAGCAGTGATACAATATTTGTACTAACAAAAGACAGAGAACTCAAATGAGCATCTATGGGAGCCTACAGCATATTCTCCTTCCATGAATGTTCAGAGAGAGACACAGAGAAAAAAAGAATAGAATAACATACTGAAATAAACACAAACTGAGAGACATGAGAGGGAGAGTACTGTAGACAGAGTAGAATTGGAAGTGAACTCAGTTTTCATTGGAACCCTGGGGGCGTATGTAATGAGTTGAAGGGAGGCATGTTTGCGTAGTCTGGTTTACCCAGAAATGACCTTGTGATACACACTGTGGGGCCTTCTTACTACACGCACAGACACTCACACAATACCTGAGTTGGAGGTAATCCAAAGCAGTAATGTAGGAAATATTTGCTTGTGAATTCGACAAACAGTTTCCATTGTAAAGCTTGCTTCGATGAGGTATTCCTACCATGTACCTGAGATTCACAACTGTAACTGAAACCACGACAGCCTGTTGTATTGATGCTGTTCTAACAAAACATATCACCTTACGTCATCCTGACACAAGCCTCATAGGTACTGGGACACCAAGTTCTGCTTCAAAGGCAGAGGTGTGCGGTTCACACTAAATATTAAACAGGGAAATTAATCATGACAGCAACTGTCAGTGTTATGTATACCCCGTGCAAGCTCAACTTATGACATCATCTCCCCTCTTTCTGTCTCTCTTGGTGTCTCTTCTACCAGTTCAAAAGGATTTATGTAGAAGCCTCCAAATTGTTCCCTTTAATATCAGGGAGCTTGTCACTACAGTGCCTTACAGAAACGGTCTCATTTTCATACTACAATGCAGCAAATAACTAGAATAATTGGATTATCACCGGTGTTTTCAAATGAAACCTGTTAAACTTTGGATGCTTTCTTCCTATATGATAGTAAATTGAGCACAGAGGTAGAAAGAAAACACTGTCAGATTGACAGAAATTGTAGTTTGAGCAATAGATTGATTTCAATATTGCAAGAAGACATGTGATACTTTCACCAAATTATCTGTCACTTCAAGGTTTATAAAGATGAAACTTACAAAAAGATGTAAGATCTGGAATCTGTTTACAGCTGCAGCAATCGTAATCTAATGACTGGATATGCCAATCTGATATTCAATATTGATATTGGTCCAATGAAAGCCAAAAGTATTGGATTGCATATCAGAAAAAAAACAAGTTGCAAATTGATACAAACTAAAGACAAACCCTGTAATGTCATGTAAATATTTGTATACTCTTTACCACGTTGTGTGTAAGGAGAAGTAGCACAATGTCATGTGAGAGCAGCTCACTCATTAACATATACTTAGCAACAAGCCAAATAGCAAAACACAAAGTGTGCTTCGTCATAACAAACTTCCTCCAGACACCAAAAAGACAAAGCAGAAGAAGGGAAATATCATGTTGTATGACAAACCCTTTTTTATTTTTATTACAGCTGTCCAACATCTGTAGTGTACAGGCATGTTGGTGAGTCAGAAAACACTGAAGAAGTGGGTTTTAACAGCTGATATATGGAAATAAAATGTGTCTACTAACTCTGACAGCACACTGGATTATACTCCAAAAAATAGTCCAGGGGCAAAGTTTTGTGGCTGACAAGAGGGGGAATCCATTGTAGCAGAATATTAATGTATTGCAAATGTAAGAGTTAAATGCTTATTGTTTTACAAGACAATGCCAGGAACATGCTAGTAACATAATGATTGGCTTATTGACAGCTTAATAAATGATAAGGGGGAAGATTTCTGGTTATCTGAATAGTATCAGCTCATTTTATGATATAACGTCCCCTCTGTCTCTTGGTATACTAGAGTATCAGAAGACACAGTAGTATTTTTGCATTAGCATTGTTTTTGGAAATGAAAAAGTGGTACCAAGCTATCAAGCTTTAACCATGTTTGAAAGTGAATCTAAACTACTTGACAAATTTGTGTCATGGGAAAAATATGGAAACATTTCATCCAATAAAGACAAATCAACATAATGTCCACTTGTGAAAAGCCTCTTGAGGAAGTTTTCCAGAATCCCTGAACAACATGCTGCTTGATGGTATCATATTTTGATATGTCATTTTAAATATTGTTGAAGCAGTTCCAAAACCTAAACTTCTGACACTGTAGCAACACAACACTGTAAATGAAGTGGGAACCAAAAGGAAGAGGGAAACTCAAAAAGCAAGTGGATATAATGAAGAGGAAGTGATATACTGTAGTTGGTTGTAGTAAAGGGATATGGAAAGATAAACAGGAGAGGGAAAAACATCCTGTAGCATCAGAGCCCTGCATGCTTCATAGCTCTGATGAATCTGCTCATTAGTATGACTCTCATGGTGGATCACTCCATTATTAATCTATGGCTGTGATTGTGGCCATGACAGAGAGGGAGGGCTACAGGGATGTTGCCTCAAAAAAAAGTGAAGCACCATCATTTGCAAGAGCCCTGAGATCCCGTAAGACCCAGCACAAGTCGATGTATACATCCATGATAAAGATAATGAAATAATTTGCAGAAAAGATGTTTTGAGACTCAAGAGCCTGGAATAAGGTATTATGAGCACTACACTCAGGGATGTTGATGGTGTTAGGTCTTAAGAGTCCCAGTTCACCTTATCGGCATTCAGAGTCCCTCATCATGGAGGTCACTTTGTCTATGTGGTTGTGTGTGCGTAAACCCATGAGTGGGCATCTTATTAACTGCAACCCCTGATGGCTATTTGTGTCCCCAGGAGCTGTAGCCAATTATTGAAAACACTAAACAATACACTCGTGAGACACAGAATAATGGTGGTAAATAATACATCATCACATCTACCCTTTATGAATTATACATCTCTCCATGTTGACAACTGTTCACAGTGGGCATATATTTTTTCCATGTGTACATAGCTGATCTCCCTCCTTTTTCCAAGAAGTAATTTGGGTGATTAATTCCATACCATGAAAATATTTGTGCTACACAGCATGAGAAGTTTGTCAGTGCGGCAAGACTTAATACATATCGCTTTGGTATAAAAAAAAGCACTTTATGTGGTATGATTTTAACTGTGACCCAAAGTTTAATTTATGGTTTAATATTTTCCTGTGGAAGCTCACTGGTACTGTCTGTCTCTGATTTAGCCAAAAATGGCAACAGAAATATTTGTCTAAGATATTAAATCTGGGTCTGCAGCAATTGCGAAGTCATTTTCATACTGCTTTCCTGTTTTTTAACCCATTACTTAGCTCTCGGTGCATGACAGTTTCATCAGCCATCGACCTAATGCAACATGTTTGGAGAGATGATTATATTATATGACACATACAGAGGTATAATGCAATCTGATACAATAGCCCTGCTATGAATACTGTTTTAGGAAATAATATAAAATGAATAAACAATTGTTTGTGAGGCTTATAATGCTCAAGTTTTGCAAGGGTTGTTAGATTGTGCCAGAGAGGTTGACTCAACATTATGGTGATTTGTGAGTCTGTAATTTACCCTACAGATACCATGAGAAACAGAGTGAGAGACTATTAGGTGTAGCTGTCACCTATTAATATACAACTAAATTAGAACTAATTATAATGCACATCTCCCTCCATGATCCTGTACCACTGAGTTCCCTGCACTCCACACTTTTCCATATAGAGTCAAGCAAGGCTTTGAATTATTTACTTAAGCTCTCCAGAGAGGCTAGCAAGGGGCGCCACTGTCTGCTGTTGAATCCTCCACACACACCAGCATACACTCACAGGCACTTCACCAAATTTCTAGCCCTTGTCTCAGGCTTGCAGCTATTTACAATAGACCGACACAGACATATTTTTCACTCTGGACACAATGTAGTAATTCACTTGGTCTCTCTTAGCTGAGACATTTTATAAAAGGGTGTGTGTATGTAGTCCAAATACAACATCTATACAGTATGAGTTCTATTGGGAAAAGGATGCATGGCAGCTTGCCACAACACAACACAAATGTGGGAAAGAGAAACAATTTAACAAGCATTGTAAAACATGTATAACAACAAAAGTATATGTAGTGAGAAACAGACATCACTTGCTCACTACTAACCAAAGAAAGGGTGACACAAAAGGGAGAAACTCAGAAAAAAGAAATTACATTAGGAACATAGCAATCACTGTGGATGAATCCATACAAAATATCATGAAACAACAGCCAAAAACAACTCAGTGAAGTATAAATCTTATAAAGCTTTGCAAATATCAGCACAGTATTACAATTTAATCATGAAATATAAAACAGTGGATCCACAGTCTTCAGCAGAGATCCATATGCAGTTCAAAGGCTTTGCAACTATCCGACCTATCACGTATTATTGATTCAGATAATTGCTGCAACAGTCAAAGCAGCAGAAGTGCAAATCATGATAATGCACCACTGATTAACAACTTAATCAGGTAACAAAATTCATCAATCCTAAAAACAACCCTTAATTTATATGTCAACCCACCAACCTGCCAACTACCCAACCAAGCATTTGGCCAATAACCAAAACATCCAACCAGTCAATTAACTAATAAATACACCAACTGTATCAACCAACCATTGATGCAGCCAGTCAAACAACTAATGAAGCAACCTTTTCCATCCTTACCTTGGCAATCTGGACACACCAATTAAGCAACAGCTGGGATCCGATGTTGTCCTTGTGCTCGTGGACGTAGTCAAGCAGGCACCCATGAGGCATCAGTTGTGTGACCAGCTGGATGGTGGGACTCAGGCAGACACCCAACAGACGGACCAGGTGGGGGTGCTCCATGCTAGCCATGATCAGGGCCTCCTGAATGAGACAGATATACACTCAGGCATGTGGGGGAAAGGCTTAAAGATAGGTCAACAGATTCTACAATGTTATTTAGTTCAGGGAATAACCAACTGTTAAAGATTTGAATGCTTGGATTTAAAAAGCATTGTTAAAGAATCAACAAGCAGGAACTACACCACAGGTATGGTATTTCTGTGATATTGCAAAATTCAGTGAATTTTGAACTTGATATTCTCCTCCAAAGCTGTAGAAGGTCACTGTAATAAAAGTGAAAAATGGCAGCTGAAGAGGAAAAGTAAAGATTTTGTTCTTAACATTCTGTAAGACAGGCATTAAACTCAGTTGTTCATAATCAGAATAGCTAGGATCTATTTCTATTTGCATATTAAAAACAAAAACAAACAAACACAAATCCAAGCACTACCCTATTCATAATATTTCCCTGATATTGGGCCTTAAAATGTTGTCTTCCAGTTAGCGTCAAAAGAGAAATGCCAGAGCAAAGGTTCAAAGACTCAGCACAACTCAAGAACTGGCAGATGGAGCATCTTGTGTACAAGTATAAACCGAACTACCAAAGATCATAAGACCCCTTATTCTGTTTTAGGCTCAAGTTTCTATTGAAGCGAGCAGCAAGGTTCCACTAAATCAGAAACAGTAGAATTTTATTTAAAACCTAGACATCAAAGTAACTCACTGCTTCACAAGACTGTCAGCAGTCTTTGTGTAAACTAAAAATGTAGTAAGCACACTAAGGTGAGATTATTGTAAGTTTTGTGTTTCTGCCAAACAGTTGTGTCTTTTTGGTAGTGTACAAAGTTTGGTCTGAAATATTATCATACAGAAGCATATGTTTCTGTATAGAAAACATGTACATTTAAAGAAGAAGAAGCTACTCCAATATATTATTTAAAAAGCTTTGAACTCACCTGTTACATCTATGTGTGGGAGGTTTAGTATTGTACAACAGCAATATGATATATTAATCGGCAATATGCATATGATTGTAACATTGTAAACAGCAACATATGTAACGTATTATTCAAATGATACAGATGTCCCACCCAGAAAATGTACCAAACACAAAAATAGACCTTCATCTATTCTGTGTAACTATGTAACTACCAACACACGGGAATACACACACACAAAACATTGTGACTACGAGGGTTATGGGTTAATATGACAATTCATCATGAGATGGATAGCTGTGCTGCAAAAATATACAACATATGAGGGTGGATGTGTGTGTGTGTGTGTGTGTGTGTGTGTGTGTGAGCGTAACGGAAAGAAAGATATATAACCCCGTGTAAAGCTCCACTGAGCACTGACAGAGAGATACAACCACAACGCAGTCTAGGATTTATATGGCTCAAGTATTACAACACTTGCATAATCAGATCCCTGCTCGTGTGCTGGAGATGTTCGGTGGTGGCAGTACATAAAGATGATGGTAAATCAGACTGAGAGACCAGGTCTTTCTGTGTGCCTGCTGTTTGATTGCCGTTTCAGTAAACATACATTTAAAGGATGATTCTAGGGTTCAACTGTCACTATGACATGGCATCCTAAGATGTGTTAGCTCTTGTATGCTCTCATATCCACGCTGCTGGCATGAATGGATATTGAATATATAGGTTATTTAGATTTAGTAGATTATTTTTGTTGTAAAGGGATATGAGAAGAACCTACTCAACTTTTAAAAGGCTCTTTCACAATGTTGCATAGTTTATTAAACTGATATATTTTCTTTGTGCATAATTAAGGTTGAGAAATGTACTGCAGTGATTTTAGGCTGAACAAGATGTATTTAATCTCTCTCTGGGCATATTTTACCTTATGCTGCTATGGCCTTCACATTCGTCTGGCAGCATTCTATTCAGACTTATACTGTGTTAAGAGTGATATAGAAATGTTAAGATTGCCATTGTGACTTTCATGAAAAACTTTCTGGTGCTTATTCAGACATGAGCCATGTTAAATTGCTATCTGATGAACATAAAGGGGGTGTATGTATGAAAGGGACTCTAAGTAAACAACTAACAGAACTATTGACTACACAACACACAGCTTTTTAGGTATAGTTAAGATTTTGATCAAACTCTGTTCCATTTAATTAGATTTTTCTGAATCCTTATCTTGCACTTCTTTAAAAACACATGCTGTTTGGAATTATGCTGATATATTAAAAAGTAATCAAGTAGGAGGTATGTCTCTTCTGTTTGTATGTACATATATGGGTGTATAGATATGTATTGTAAGAGAGAAAGAAAAAGAATGTGCGTGTATGTGTGTGCATGTTTAGTAATATTCTGTTTAGATAGCCCAATGTGGATACTTGGCTAAAAATACACTGAGAAAAAAGGTAGATGTTCAATATTTCTTTAGCCTCTGGAAACAGCTTTTGAGCTAAAATAACCTAGAGAACAAAAAGCCATAACTTATTCTGTGCTTTTTAGTACAGTGACTTCAGAAATCATTTCATTCCCCACTGATTATTTCTCATTTTGCTGTTGAATAAAGTAAAATTAAAACATAATGAAAGAGGATTTTTCTTTTTTAAACTCTCGTTAAAGAAAATTTCTATGAAGTTAAAAAGGAATGAGGTGTTTTCATGTGTTCAAAGTTATAAAATAAAAAACTAAAATATGCCAACTTCAATATTGGGAAAAGTAGTCACTTCATTCGCTTCAACAACCTAAACTGAAAGAGATGTATTCAGCTTTCTTGAGTAATCACATTAAATAAGCAAATAACGAACACCCTTGCTCACTTAAAATCCACTTTATTCAAAACCCCAAATACCACTGCCTTCATTTGAGGTTATTTTCAAATACTTTCAAACTGGGAAAAAAACTCAAAGGGAGGGATTTTTTTTCCTCAGGAAGTGTAGGTATTGTTGTAACTTTTTTTTTCTGTGAGGCACTGTGTAACTTTGTCTTAAGAAGCGCTTTGCAAAGTTAATTATAGTTTTATAAATGTGTTGTATCTATGCATGTATTTTTTGTTTCTCTATTCTGTTTGATACTAATAGAGAGCAAAAACTAAGCAAAACCTTAATGAAAAGAATTGAAGATTATCCTTCTCATGAACAAGGGAAACAACATTACTCAATACAATTTCCAAGGACAAACCATAAGAGTATATGCTGCTTCAGTGAAAACAAGCCTTGAGCAGTAGTTTGGCCTTCAGCAGGAATAACATAGTGCACCCTGTCTGCCTTTAGCCCTACAAGCACACACAGTCACACACACACGCATACATATAAAAATGTGACAGTACACTGTATTGACACCCCATCCTCTTTCTAGGCCGTGGCAGCGGGGAGGCAATGTTGTAATTTCATTGCTGGACCAAAAACACCCATTTGACTCCATGCGATGTTGTGATTTGATTGCTATTTAAAAGGATGAGCTTCCCTCTGAGGAACCCTCTACAGGTAAGGAACACAGGTAAGCATCAGAGACAAGGGCATGATAAGAGAGCCTGTAAAAACTCCATCTACTGGGAAACATTATTCACACACAAGCATACACACACAAAGACGATCAATCCTCGGTGACATTCTTTAAACAGTCAGTGGCAAGTGAGTGTGGCCTGCAGCGAGAAGGTCAGCAGTCAGAATTCCCAGGTGGGCTGAGAAAATATGGATGGGTAAAGTAAATGAATGGCAGTCTCCTCTCCTTCTGTAACTACCACTGATGTTCCCTTGAGCAGAAGCTGAGCCCCCAGCAGCTCAGGAGTCAATAGAAGATGACTATGGAAATGGATGACTGTGATGTGAAGCACCACTGGAAAATAAGATGGAACCTTAACGATTTTACTGGGAGGCAAACGAAATGAATAAAGCAAACATCAACAAAATTGGACTGGACTCCTCCACTGTTATTATGTTTGGGTATGTAAATGTATTTTCTTCCACTTTATGTAAATGCATCTTCTAGTAAATTGTATATCTTAAAATAGAGTTATGTGTAACCAGGTGGTAAAATAATAATAATAGTTATGTAAATAAATCCACAGTGAAGAACATCTTTATGCGTGTCATCTAGCTGAGAGTGCTTATGTTGGACAGCAGGGGGTACTGTTTAGTGCAGCGGTATGCCTGCTAGAACCACAAAGAACCCTGGGAAAAAGACAGGAAGTACAACGCGCTGTTTTGTTGACATTTGCCACTGCTTCCAATGGTTTGCAGATGTCGGTGGATCGAAAGCCACACGTGTGAGCGCAGCTGCTAACCGTGAACTTGAGGTGCCACTGCCGTATTTATTTATTTCTTATTTGCTTGTACTTGTGACGTACTTAAGCCACTTTTGTAAAAATCCTTGTGAAGTGAAAAGTGCTAACTTCAGTTTTGTTTATTTGTTTATTTATTTTGATTTCAAAGTGTTGCCCACTTTACAATCTGGCCTTTGTAAAAGCCACGATTTTTGTAGATGTTGCTCTTCGTTGGGATAACAAAATAAGGAGAATAAAACCCCAAAAAATTACATTTGAAGTTGTGCGTTGACTTTATCCCCGGCTTCAAATATTGGTACCAGGAGTGGGGTCTGTTTTTCTTTTTTTTGCCAACCTTAAATTGAAAGGGCAACAGTGTGCACAGTACAGTAAATAAATACGGTAGTGGTGAAGAGGGGCCTGGCGGCGGATTCCAGAGGACAGAGATAGCCGTGACCAACGGTGCGAAGGACCAAGGAGATTTCCAGAGGGTGCTGGTGTGGAGGACCTGCGGAGACGGAGACGGACCCGACGGAGAGGGACTCCAGGCTGGAGCAGACTTCACCCAGGGACATCGGTGGAACTCCTGTGACAAACTTATCCTTTACCTGTGCAATAAAGACTGAACTTAAAAGACAGCATTTTGGAAAATAGGGGTGGAAGATGTCAACCCAAGGTGAAGATGATGCAGTTGAGCATGGACAGGAGATGGGAAGTAACCAGGACGGTGGGTTTGATGAGGGAGGAGCACAAGGTGATGTGCAGCAGCAGATAAGTGAGTTAGCTAAAAAACAACAAGAAGTCATGACTGCCATATCCTCAATGAACACTGTACCTACAAGGTCATATGTGTATGTGCCTAGAGAGAGACATATTGCACCATTTAGTGGGGATATTGATAAAGATGTTAAGTCAGCAGATGAATTCATTGAAGAGGTGGAACGAGTTCTGTCTGCCAGAAACCAGTCCCCATCTGAGCAGTTTGATTTTGTTATGTCACTCTTGAGAGGTTCAGCTTTAGAGGAGGTGCGTTTACGC
This sequence comes from Euthynnus affinis, assembly GCA_029490765.1. NCBI lineage: Eukaryota > Metazoa > Chordata > Actinopteri > Scombriformes > Scombridae > Euthynnus > Euthynnus affinis. Next base: position 19,099,324 of record CM055850.1, on the reverse strand, counting down.
AAAGATGAGGAAACTGACCAGATAAGTGACTTGTTTCTTTATCTCAGAGAAGCTTTTGGAGATAAACGCAGTGCCTCTCAGCTGTTACAGAACTTCTATAGCTGTAGACAAAAGGAAGGAGAGGACATACGTGACTTTTCACATGCCTTATCACAAGCACTAAACTCAATATTGAAACACCATCCCGACTCAATTGCTAATGAGAAAGTGACATTAAGGGATCAGTTTGTAGAGGGTGTACAAGATCCTTCATTGAGACGAGAGCTTCGTAAGTATGTCAGAGCTCACCCTGAGTCATCTTTGATAGATGTACGTGAAGAAGCTTACATGTGGGTTTCAGAAGAGCCAGCAGTAAGTGCAAAAAATGTAAAGACTAAAGTGAAAGCCTGTAGCCATATGACAACAGATGCACAGTGTACAGCAGTTACTGCTAATGAGAAACAAGTGTATCTTGAGGATGTCATGAAGGTTCTTACAGAGAAAGGGAAAGTTATCACAACTGGCAAACCAAGTGAAAAGTCTGTTTCGCTTGATGATCTTATGCTAGTACTTGCAGAACAAGGCAAAGTAATCACTGAACTGACCAAGGCAGTCAAAGATTTGACTACTCAGAACCAAAGCCCTAGCATGGCAGCAGCTAGTAAGCCAAAAACCTTGCTGAAGTTCACAGCTGATGGTAAACCAATTTGCTTTAAGTGTCAGACTGAAGGACATGTTGCTAAACAGTGTCCACAGAGGAGGCGTAGGGATGCTGAAAGCTCTCCTGTTTCAAGTCAGCAGGGAAACGGGAACCCCTGGTTGCAGTGAGTCGGGCAATGCAGGGGCAGATGTTAGACTCGTCCAAACCTGAACTTACGCGAGAGCAAGTGATTGAGCGTGCCATAGGTCAATGTCCAGTAGTCAACCTTAAGCTAAACAGTACACCAGCTCACTGTTTACTGGATACTGGTAGCCAAGTTAGTACCATCACAGATGAGTTTTTTCGAAAACATTTGTTTGGGGATGATGAAGCCATGCTTGCTACCTCCAGTTGGCTTAAGATTACTGCAGCAAATGGCCTTGAAATCCCCTATCAAGGTTATGTGGAACTCGAAGTTGAGACCATGGGCTTGAAAATCCCGAACTGTGGGTTCTTGGTTCTAAAAGACTCTGATAGTTCAGCCATTGAAGGACACTGCATCATTGGGATGAATGTCATACGCAGGTGCCGACAGCTTGTCACATCAGAGTTTGATTCTGTGTTGGAAGGGACCTTAGATTCTGGTTGGAGAACTGCATTCCAGCAAATACAGACATGTACTGTTCAGAGGAAAGGGATGGCCAGGGTTGCAGGCAGAGACAGGGTGCGGGTACCAGCAGCTGCTGTTGCAACTGTCATGGTGAAGGGTCACTCCAAAGTGGGAGGCAAAGAAACACCACTGCTAATCGAGCCTGTAAACACGCCACTTCCACCAGGTCTAGCTGTTATCCCAACACTTGTAGACAGCAAAAGCCATGTCTTTCCAGTTCGGATTGTCAACTTCTCACAGGAGGATGTGTGGCTGTGCCCTAGGACCAGGCTAGGGATTATCTCTGCTGTTGACTGTGTCGAAAGTGACAAGACCTGTGAGGTTAAGTTTCATCGTATCTCTGCAGATGTTGAACAGGTCTCTGTTGACACAAAAGATGAACAGTTTGACAGTAAAGTGCAGTCTGTCTTAGACAAACTTGACATTGGTGGCACTGACAACGAGCGAGCTGCACTGTGTGCGTTACTGGCCAGGTACATTGATGTGTTCACAGATGATGAGGATGACCTTGGCTTTACTGACAAAGTAAAGCATGAAATTAAGCTGATTGATGATGTGCCAGTAACACAACCTTATCGCCGTATCCCACCAAATCAATATAAGGAAGTTCAGGAACACATCTCAAAGCTTTTGAAAAAGGGCATAATCCAGGAAAGTGAGAGTTCATATGCATCTCCTGTGGTTGTAGTCCGAAAGAGTGATGGCAGCATACGTCTATGTGTAGACTATCGCAAGCTGAACCTGAAAACAAGGAAAGATGCGTTTCCATTACCTCGCATCGACGAGAGTTTTGATGCTTTGAAAGGTGCCAAATACTTTTCCACCATTGATCTTGCTAGCGGCTACCACCAGGTGGCAGTAGATGAGCGAGATAGGGAGAAAACAGCTTTCACCACGCCATTTGGGCTTTTTGAGTATCTGCGCATGCCTATGGGTGTTTGCAACGGTCCTGCAACTTTCCAAAGGTTAATGCAGGCAACTATGAATGACTTGATCTTTGAGATAATGCTAGTATATCTAGATGATATTCTGGTGTACTCACCCTCTTTCCAGTCCCACTTAGAAAGACTTGACATAGTGTTCAAGCGTCTCAAACACACTGGACTCAAGGTTAAGTGGGGGAAATGTCATTTCTTGCAAAAAGAAGTCAAGTTTCTAGGGCACCAGATTTCTGCAGATGGTATTGCAACAGATCCCTCAAAAGTAGCAGCCGTTAAGGATTGGCCTGTGCCGTCCACAGTGAAGGAGCTACAATCCTTCCTTGGTCTATGTAGTTACTACAGACGATATGTTGAAGGGTTCTCAAAGATTGCTGCTCCGTTGCATGATGTGGTAAATCACTGTCATGGTGCTTGCAGTTCAGCTAAGGCCAGCCAACGGCTCAGTGCATCATGGGACACAGAGTGTCAAAAGGCCTTTGACATGTTAAAGGAAAGACTCAGTACGGCACCAGTTCTAGGGTTCGCAGATTTCTCTCACCCTTTCATTTTAGAAACTGATGCAAATGGTCAGGGTTTAGGAGCTATCCTATATCAGCAACAGGATGACAAGAAAAGGGTCATTGCGTATGCAAGCAGACGGCTAAGAAATGCAGAGAGAAACGATAAAAACTATAGCAGCATGAAGCTAGAGCTGTTAGCACTCAAGTGGGCTATAGTAGAAAAGTTCCGGGGTTATTTGCTGGGCTCAAAGTTCACTGTCCTAACTGACAATAACCCCTTGTGTCATCTCAAAAATGCAAAACTGGGAGCCATTGAGCAAAGGTGGGTGGCGCAGTTAGCTGCTTTCGATTTTGATGTACAGTATCGTCCAGGACGATGCAACCCAGCAGCAGATGCCCTGTCACGACACCCGTTAGCAGGGGAGCCGGAAGTTGACGGAGATGATGTAGAGTTTGATGACTGCATTGCTATTTGTAATGTGATATGTCGAGGAACATCCCTTGAGCCTGAGGTAGTCACAGCAGGGGTGAAATGCTGCCAGGTCAGTCAGGTCAGAGCTCTAGAAGCAGGTCTATGCCAGTCAGGTGTCAAGGAAGCCACACCAACTCTTCCGGGCTATTCCAAGGAAGAGTTACAGACATTTCAAGGTCAGGACTCAGTGCTCAGTGTTTTCCGCAAATTTTGGGATCAAAAACGTAAGCCATGTCCACAGGAAAGAAAAAATCTCCATAGAGCTGTAAAGTCACTGTTCAAGCAGTGGAAACATATCAGAGAGAGAGATGGACTGTTGTACAGGGTGGTTGACGATGCACGTCAAGGGGAATGTTTTCAGCTGCTTGTTCCTAACTGTTTGCAGAAACAGATACTGGAGAGTGTGCATGACTCTATGGGGCACCAAGGCATAGAGAGGACCCTTCACTTGCTGAGACAGAGAGCATTTTGGGCAGGCATGCACAAAGATGTTGAACAGTGGGTAAAAAACTGCCAGCGCTGTATTTTAACAAAAATGCCACATCCCAAGATTCATCCACCTATGAAGTCATTTCTTGCATCCAGACCTCTAGAGGTGGTGGCAGTTGATTTCACATTGCTTGAACCAGCCACAGATGGTAGAGAGAACATTTTGGTAATCACAGACGTGTTTACAAAATTCACTCAGGCTTTCCCCACTCGTGACCAAAAGGCAGAGACCACAGCAAAGGTGTTGTTGAAAGAATGGTTCATGAAGTATGGCGTACCAGAGCGATTGCATTCTGATCAGGGCCGTAACTTTGAAAGTGAAGTGATTGCAGAGCTCTGTAAACTGTATGGAGTGAAAAAAACACGCACAACCCCTCATCATCCAACTGGTAATGCCCAGTGTGAACGATTTAACCGGACATTACATGAGCTGCTGCGTACGCTTCCTGCTGACAAAAAGAGACGTTGGCCTGAGCATTTACCAGAACTGGTGTACGCCTATAACGTGACCCCTCATTCAACAACAGGGTATTCCCCATATTATCTACTTTATGGGGTAGAACCACATCTTCCAGTTGATGCACTGCTTGCAAATGAGTATCCTGGGGACAAGAAGCTTGATTGGCTTGCAGTTCATCAGCAAAGGCTAAAAGAGGCACATGTCAGGGCAAAAGAATATGCAGAGCAAAAAGCAGCAGAGCGTATTGCCTATCAAAGTGACAAAGTGTATTGTCCATCAATAGAAGTAGGCCAGCATGTGTATCTGCGACATCGGCCTGTAGGTCGCAACAAAATACAGGATGCATGGGGTGCAACTGTGTACCAAGTTGTAGATGTGCTAGGGACCACTTACACAGTACAGCCTGTAGAAGGAGGACCTGTAAAGAGGGTAAACAGGGTGGATATCAGGCCATGTGTTAATCCACCAATACAAACCCCGAGAGATGTGACATAACCCATCGGTGAACCTGAAGTGGTTATGCATACACAAAGTGAGTCAGGAAGTTCAGATGGAGAGGCAGAGGAGGGAGTTATAGTTGAGGAGGTTTCCTTTGCTGTAAACCCTAATCTTGATCCTGGGAATTGTTCTGTCAGGGACTGTGAGTGTGAGTCTGCAGAGTCTGAATCTGGACTGAGGGAAGCTGAGGTTCTTGTGCTCAGTCAGGAAGAGTCAGAGTCTGTTGAGCCAGAGTCCAGGTCTGATCAAACATCCTGTGTACAGGCTGCTGTTCCAACTGTCCAGCCGAGACAGAAACTGAGTTCTGTGTCAAGACTTCAGCCCCCTACACCTGCCCCTCGCAGGAGTAAGAGAGTAAATGCGGGTACTCACCCAAATCCACATCATGAGCCGAAGTCAGTTTTAGAGACACTGTCTCTAAGTCCAGCAATGGTATCTCACATTGTTGCAAGTTTAGGAACTGTGTTTTTCAGAGAAGCATTGAACGAGGTGAAAAATAGTGACTAAGTCACCGAGGACGTTGACAGTTAAGCAGGGGAGAATGTAACCAGGTGGTAAAATAATAATAATAGTTATGTAAATAAATCCACAGTGAAGAACATCTTTATGCGTGTCATCTAGCTGAGAGTGCTTATGTTGGACAGCAGGGGGTACTGTTTAGTGCAGCGGTATGCCTGCTAGAACCACAAAGAACCCTGGGAAAAAGACAGGAAGTACAACGCGCTGTTTTGTTGACATTTGCCACTGCTTCCAATGGTTTGCAGATGTCGGTGGATCGAAAGCCACACGTGTGAGCGCAGCTGCTAACCGTGAACTTGAGGTGCCACTGCCGTATTTATTTATTTCTTATTTGCTTGTACTTGTGACGTACTTAAGCCACTTTTGTAAAAATCCTTGTGAAGTGAAAAGTGCTAACTTCAGTTTTGTTTATTTGTTTATTTATTTTGATTTCAAAGTGTTGCCCACTTTACAATCTGGCCTTTGTAAAAGCCACGATTTTTGTAGATGTTGCTCTTCGTTGGGATAACAAAATAAGGAGAATAAAACCCCAAAAAATTACATTTGAAGTTGTGCGTTGACTTTATCCCCGGCTTCATATGTTTCAGTTAGATTTCTCTCTCTTGCTTTCTCGTTGCTGCTGCTTCCTTGTTACACACAATTTGTTTAAAAGTCAGTATATTAAAATCTGCCATTAGTAATGCAATCTGATTTGTAAAAAAAAAAAAGTGATTCTGTGATAAAAAAAAAACAAAAAACAAAAACAAAAACACTCATATGCAGGTAGGTACTCCATTCCTCCACTGCCTAGTTGAACTCTCAATCAAATATGGTGAATTTTGTTATTTCCTTATTCATCGGATAGCTCACAATCACAGTGAAAGGATATCCAGCCTGCCATGTTAATAAAAGCTCATTTGCTACATGCAGTTTTGTCACATTACTCATCTCAGTGAGTGTTAAATGAGGGCTGTGGGTGAAGGGCTGGCTTTGTGTCATGGTACGCACACATGGAGCCATGAACATATCAGGAAATGTATGTAAATGCATGTGTTTTTTTTGTTTTTTTTTCTAATACATGAATTGCATGGTTTATAGCCTACTTCATTGTATACCTGCCTCTATATATACTATGACCACATGAAACCTTGTTTTGTCCCCCTTTTGATTGTCAGACAAGGACTCAAAGCACACAGAGCATAAAATATACAGTAACACACGTAGGTTATTCATCAAAGACGTCCTGATAAAAATAGAAATGCTAACACTCCAAAATTCTTCCTCTCAGACTGTCAAACTAAGTGCAAAACATGAGTGCAATTGGGTCGATGTGTGTGTGCCTGGGTTTGCACGTGTACGTGTGTTGATGGGAGTTATTTCATCTGCATTGCATCATCATCGGGTAATAATTTAGATTTTTTTCACTTTTCTTTTTGAAATGAGCCGAGGCTGTGAATGTTTTATAAATGGGGCCATGTGCACTGTGCTGGGAGCCTGTGGCATGGTGTATGTGTGTGTGTGTGTGTATATAGGGGTCCTAGGGGCCTCTGGTGGTTTGTTTTCTGGTGTCTATGTGGTCGTAGTCTGTAGTACTTAATAGCTTAATTTCACCAATGGAGTGGATGTGTAAGTTGTGAGAAGTGGTTTCAATCGCTTGGTGAAATTAAGCAATTAACTTTATTAACTAAAATTTTTGAGACAGTTATATTCTAACACTTGTGTTACCATGGACCCAGCAGCCTAGCAGTTGTATGATGTATGATCTTGTAATACTTCTATATATAATAAAATATACATTGAGAAACCAGCTAACTTATGTCAAATTGGAGTTTGAACTGTAGAATTGAGACTTAGAATTAAAACTGTAGTATTGTCAGGCATAAGCTGATAGAAGCAGCGTAACCTAGCAGCGTAAAATACAATTAATTGCAATGGATTCTTTTTTGTTTTCAAGATACTCACGTCCATGAACTCCACGTTAGCCTTGGGTCCTGTGGCTTCATTTAGGATTTTAATGGCTACAGGAATCTTCACCGTTTCACCCTCTGGGACCCAAATTCCCTAAAGAAATAAACAGACCATGAGTCATTATAGTGAAGACAAAGTCACAAAACTCCCACTCATTATTAAAAGACAAAAAGTTATAGATTTGAACAGGAGGAATCTCCATTTGTAAGTTGATGAGTTTTCACTCTCTATTCTTCATATTCTTCTTTCAAATAACTACCTTCCATATTCTCACTTGTGAAGTATGAGGATGTAATGCCTGCTGTATGAGTAAAGGTTATTTTGTCCTTCAAAGAGACTTGGGTAAAACTATTTAATCATTTTGAAGTATCTAATTTCAGGTGGGATTAAAGTGATTTAGCAGCTGCCAAATTGGTCAAAGCATTTAAAAGAGGAGATGATTCAAGTGCCTCTCAACTTTTCAAAATGCTTCAAATGTCTTCCACCTTTGTTCAGCCCTGATGTAACTACATATATCCAGTGACAGCAGGCCCAAAACCTCCACTAATAAAGTTAAAACACCTGTCCTATCAAAGCTGTAATTTCGATGTGATCTCTTTTGTTTGATACACTTGCTCTATCTGCACATGTATAGATGATTATTATTCAGCAGAGTGAATCTTACTTTCTCAAATTAACTACACTCACAGAATGTAATATTGTGCATTCATTCCATAGTTAAGTTGTAAACCCCACGGTATTTCAGCAATATTTGCAGACATATTGATTGCTACAGTTACTTGAGTGAAAACCTCATCACTATGTTGCTAATTAAGCCTAGATGGGATGCTACAGATAAATCTACAAAACAACGTGAAATGTTGCCCCAAAAGGAGACTGCTTTGTTTTTATGGTCTATTTCCAAATGTCCAAAAACATATTTCCCTTTTTGCTCAAGCTTTAATAATTTATGTTTAGGAAACATGTTATTAGAAAATATTTTTTCCGTTTAAAGCAATATTAAATTGTGTATATGAAAAAAATGCACTATCCAATTTAAACCAGATTGTAATGCAGCTCAATGTGAGATCCTGGTAAACAACTTATAAGCACACTGTTCTCTTCATGTCAAGAAAGTGAGTCGTAGAGTCTTACAAATAATGGGGCCAATGGACTGATTACCAGTTAAAGGTACCCTGTGAAGTAATCAAATATAGCTTGCGACCTGCCTCAGGGACTGAAGATGCTAGCTATAAGCTAACTCTGGTGTAGTACATCAAATGGAAACATTTATGTTTAACACTGTACATGGTCCCAATAAATACAATATGATACATTCAGTGTTTCTCACCAAAACTCAGTGTGTGTACTTTTAAGGACTATATAAGGACATATTTTAGTCTTCATGAAACTTTCACAAAGAAGATTTTAAAAATAGTTTTGAAACCCTACTTGTTTAAGTCAGCTAGTACTTTTCTTCTTCATTGCCTTTTGCTGGTGCATTGCTACATCATTTGGTCCCACTGTCATTTAATAGACATGGGCAATTTCTGAGATAAGTGTAAGTTAAGTTTTTATTAACTTAACTCTTCTCTTATTAACTCTTCTCTGCATCTTGTTTCACCTATTCATCTTATTTTTGGGGCTTTTTGGCTTGCATGTACTACACCTGTGTCATCCGCATGCTCATATATTGTGAAATTTATATTTAAGTATTACAGAATAAAAAGAGCTGAGCCACAAAGCATAGCTCTCTGAAGTCAATCTGAATGATGATCCTCAACATTAACCATGACCTCTGACATGTCCCTGAAATAATAGGAACATCCAATCAAGCTGCTGATGATCCTCAACTCTGAGAGGATCCAGTGAGGAGATGTACTGTAGGTACCCAGTGCCTCTTTGATACCTCCTGGCCACCATAAAGACTGCCAATAGGTGCCTGGAGATTCCTCAGGGGAATGCACAAGATGTTGTTTTAGAAAATGACATCTGTTATTCTGCTACCATAACTCTGACCCAGAAATGTATTATAATGTGAATGGATGGATCTTATGATTTCAGTAAGAGAGTCCATTTTTTCTTATTTCAGCTTTGTCTGTCTTTACCTTTCCTCAACCCATCATCACACTGCTTGTGACCTCAGCTACCTCTTATTTCACTGTAACCTCAGGGGTCTCAATGTCTGCTATTACTTATTCTTTTCATCTCCCGCCTCCAGCCTTCCATCTCATTTCCTGTCATTAATGATCCTACAATCCATCTCTTTTGTCTTCCTCTTATTCAAAGATCTCATATCATATCAAATGCAGAAGTATATTAGTTAATTTGACCAGGATTCAACGCAGACACAATGCAACTGAAACACATGCAAATTGTTATTATTAATGTTTGATTTTTGCACGCATTTTACCTTGTAAACAGTCCCGAAGGCCCCAGAACCAAGGATCTTCACTCTTTTGAGTTCTGTCTCTTTCAGAATGCGAAGCTGGGCTTGGTTGGGTGCTGTTCCACTGGGTGTTAAAGGCTCCACCAGCTAAAAACACATCCAGTAACACAGAAGACTCTCAGTTAGTAAAGTGTATAACACAGGGTCAAAGAAGCATTAATTATTTTGTCATGCAGTCGGCCACCAACAGGTCATTACTTATATACAATAAGTAATTATGGGTGGATACTGAAACAGTTGAAATATTATTATTATATTTCTCATATTGTTGAGTAATTAGTAATTAAAAAGTAACACTGTATCTTTTTAAAGTCCATGGGAACACAAAACACTTTCATGGTTATATGTATACACATGTATACACCAGGTACATTTAATAACCCCCTTCACTGTAGATGGTGCAACCTTACATATCCCACATTTAGGAGAGCAAAAACAAAAAACTGCTGACAAAAAACTCGACCTCATTTCCAGGAAGTCACACTGTGAAGCTTTTATTAAGAATTATAATTTCAGGTTACTTGAAATGATGACTGAAAATAAGTATTTCTTCAAAAAATAATAATTTGTCTTATAGTAATATGATAATTTGAAATGCCATTACGGTGCCTAGTTGAAGTTGTGATTACTTAGAAACCTGTTAATATTACCATATATTTTATAAAATAATAATAATAACCTTAAAAATGAGGTATTTTTCTGCAAAATACCTAGTCTCAACCGGTAATTACACTCTGCCCAATACTTAGGATGACAGTAGGGTTATAATGGCATTTTGGAGTATTTTAATCACAAATGAATTATTTAATATTTGAACAGTAGAGGACGATGCAGATAGGTGGAGAATGAGAGAAAGAGGAGGGTGAGGTGGATAATTGCAGAATCTGAAAAGGAGTTGACACTTTTGTTGTCTCATTACTTCTCAAGTGGAGGAACAAACGGATGAAATAGCAAGAGAATGAGGAAGATTATACGAGGGGAGGGAGGGAGGAAGGGGGGAGGATGTGGAGTGGGAGAGGAACTGTGGCAGAATAAAAACAACAACAAGACAGCGATGAAGAAGCGAGCAGTGGAATTAGTCAAGAGGATGCAAAAGCGTAAGCAAGGGAGCAATATAAGGAGAATTAGGAAAAGGGTGGACGATTAGAGAGAGGGAGGGCGGGCAGAGAAAGGAAAAACAGAGAGAGAGTGTAAATCAGCCTGGCTGTGGTCGGCAGCTTCTGTCCCTCTGGCTCATGGTTACCATTTGATTAAAAACAATAGCCATTCTTCATTTAAATTGAACAACAAATCAGCTTCTGCAGGGTGGAAACAAGAAGGACAAGAGGGTGGGTGGAAGACACACACACACACACACACACACACACACACACACACACAAACAAGAAAACACAGATGTCTTAAAAATGACCATTTATACACACACATATGCACGCAAACAAGTACTATATGTTAGTCCACTGTGCAGGGAGCTGTTCAGCATTAGCGGTGCTGAATATGTTGACGCTGTATAAAGCACAGTGGAGCTGTCCACCTTCTCACTCTACAATGTGGTGCTGAAACGCTGAATAATGCATAGTAACACAAGCCATTCAGTTATGTTACCATGCCACAGTTGAAACATATCTCACAACAACTGACAACGGAATGATGAGTAAGTACTCAGACATGGTGCTCTGTTCATTAGAAATGCTTCAAAAGACAAAGATAAAACACACACAAACACAAAAAACATGAAAAATAGCTACTGACCATACAGTACAACATTTTTACAGTGTAAGCTTGTATGGTTGAATTGGTGATTGGTAAGTGTGTCCCCTCTAATGGATGAAGGCACTATAATGTAGTCTGTGTGGCCTTGGTTATCACTTTGGTAGATAAAATTTACATTAATGTTACCACTTTTGATTGATCTCCACAGGTTGGATGTCACAGTGCTGTGCAGTGTCTTAACCCTCACTGGCATATGTTTTCACACTTCATTTGGTATTATAATCAATCAACATACCTGCAGTGCATAATTTGCAGCGGAATATGATAAAAAACACAATTTAATAGAAATCTGATACATCTGAAAAAGGTATAATTCTCTTCTTCAAGGCCAGAAAATAGATGCAGGCTGTACAGTTTCAATCAGAGCATGAGGATTTCATTTGAAATCTTCATTTTGAAATCTTTGAAGATTTCATGGAGCACAGGCTTGTGAACTTTGCATTCATTCCCAAAGTTAACATTTGCTCTTATCATGGGTGCAGCTTGAAACAGCACAGCCCAATAAGCTTGGTTTTGATTGTTTAAGTTGGCAAGGTAGCTCATAAAAGTTTAACTCTTTAGTTATTTCTCTTAGATATAACTGTGCACATACACAAAAAACATTGTTGTATTGAATGACAACCATTTAGAAAACTAAAAATGCTTTACATAGACTACAGGAATATTGTGTGGGTTTATAAGTGCGATGCCACTGTAGTAGAGGTTTGTAAACTTCCGCCTACATCCTTGGATTGCTCTCAGAAAAATATGTTTCTTAAATGTATTAAATACTTTCAGTTTCAACCTTCAGTTAACATTTAACATTGTTGGTGGCACATTTTATTATATTGTCATGAAGATTGACACAGGCTTATTTCTCATGCAGGTGTATATTCTAAAATTCTTTATTAGCCACATAATGTGGTAGAAGCATGCCTGTATTATATTGAACCTTAGTGTATCCACAATTGTGATTTGTGTATGTAACCAAGAAAAAAAGAGAAGAATACATGTACTCGAGAGAGAGTATAAGTATCAGCTTTATGTGAGAGGAATATGTCGGGCAATATACCATATTAGTTCTATTTTGTAATTAGAAGCTTCACTTATAATTAATACTGTGCTCTAAAGAGTGAGGAAACAGTAAAACACAACCTTAATCTCACTATAGACACACAAGAGTATTAAATGATGTACTCTTATTGTTTCTAACACAGAGGAAGAGTGATCTCCCCTCTGCTAATTGTATGCTCCTTTGCCTTTTCCTAACAGAAGTGTCCTCTCCAGTATACTATGACAAAATCAACACCTGAGCCTCTGGGTTTCTGGCACTTTCTCTACCTCCGCAGTCTCCACCTGGAGACATGAGACATCTGAAAGACTGAAAGAGAGAGAAAATATGTCTCCATCTTTCAGACTTCACACACCCGTCCACAAATGTACACAGACTTGAAAGCATACGCGAATGCGCACAACAATGTAGACGTACAAAGTCAGACAAAAGTCTTCAGGCATTTCCTATGTTTTGATCTTTTTTTCTTCAGAAATGAATGAGAGACTCCAACTAAAGGCTGTCAATCATGTGCTGAAGATAATTTTGCTCCTCTTTTAATGTGAAAATCTACAATAAGAATACCTTTTTCAGTAATTTGCCTTCAATTTTGCATCTAATACTGTATTTCTCATATGCTTTCAAAAATGCTTTCAAATCTCTAAACCCAAGGTTATGGCAAGGTTATATTTATACTGTTTGGTTTACAGATTTCTCAGAACTCCTTTACAGTAATGCAGTAAAGACTCACTTACACCAAAGTAAGAAGCAGTCAGTAGTAGTAGGTGTCATACAACTGTCTCCAATGTATTATGTTGTGTCTCAGTCATGCACAGCCTCCTGTCAACATTATCTTACAGTGCTACAAGCAGCAATTACTCCCTTCTCTGATTATCTGTTTTATCTACTTCCCTGCTCACCTCTGTCTCCAGGAAGCGACGAAGGGCTCTCTTCTTCTTAATGTTCTTCCGGCGCACAGACACCGCTACACTCAGTCCCATGATCACCACCATGAAGAGGCCGCCGATCACCCCCGCTGCGATCAGAGGTGTTCTTAGGACAAGAAAGTGGAAAGAAGGAGGTAAATGGGTGAATGATGAAGACAGAAGAGGATGCAGGCGATGAGAATGCATGAAACATTATCAACAGGAGGACAGAGACAATGACAGAAGGGGGGCGGGGCAAACAGGTTGAATAGGTTGAGTAGGAGCAAGGAGGAGAAGGACAAAAAGGCAGCAGTTGGCACCATTCTTACACTACCATGTGTGCACACACACACATGAAACAAGCAAGCAAACAAACATGTCTCTACGGTATATGCTTATGTGGGCGATCCTTAAAAAACCTCTTCACCTTCAGTTTTTGTCTGTTTTTCCACTAAGCTTCATCTGGTAACAAATATCCCTCCATACCCTCTCATTAAAAAAAAGAAAATAACCATCAAAGTGAATTCTCAGCACCACACCAACGCTGTCATTTGAAATCAAGCCTCTCAATAATTTTCCTGATATCCTGCCCAAACTGTCTACAGATTTGCTGCAGAAATGAGGAGGAAGAGATGGTTTTCCAGTATTCCAGCCCACACTCCCTTTTTTGCTGTTATGAAAGAACCTAATTTGGTCAGGGCATACTCAAGCTCTACCCTAATTCAGTAAAAAATGGCTGTTATTCAGGATTGTACTGAAAGGATACACCCTATAAAAATGTTGTCACAGCAAGCCATCTTCATGAGAAGTAAAGAACTCTGTATATCCCCCTAATCTCTCCTCAGCTTGCACATGGAGATAACCCTTAGTTTGAGGACTTAAACATGTGGTTATAAAGAGCTGATGAGAACTAGAGCCTGCCCAATAAATTATCCAGGCAGATATGGCCATTATTGCAGACATGTCTTGACCAGAATTTGCAGTAAACATTCTTAGTATGAGGTAATTTGGAAACAGTATCACCATTACATAGATTGTCTACCAAAGAGTAGTGACAATTTTATTCCATCTGCTTTAGAGTTACTGGGTGTTTAGACAGAAGTCAATTTTAGAGGCACCACGATTGCATACAAAGTTGATGGAAAGACAAGATTAGACTTCCCAGAGTCTATATGACTCTCATATCTGTCCGTTATTATGAATTTAGAGCCAGGAGAGGGTTAGCTTACTTTAGCAGCCACCTACACCCCCTCTAAAGCTTCCAAATTAATACGTTATCTCTTTTGTTTAATCTGTATACAAACAGAAATGTAAAAAAAAAAGTTCTTGATGATGAAATGTGGTGTTAAAAAATAAAGGGCCCATTAATATGCTAACCTGTGAATATCACAAAAAAAGTCCTGATTCACATGGTCACAATGGCTGTTTCTGCAACAGTATGTCAAATCATTTAGTAATCCAGGAATCCATTTCAGAGCAAATAAATAAAGTATGATGAGTCCATATATCGTAATCTTCCATAATGGCTTAAGCGAAAGGACCACTAAGGCCAGTGTGCACAAATAGTGACATATTAATCAGCAAGAAACGCCATAGAGGATTTGACGCATGACCAAATGTCATTTCAGCATCAAGATCCACTTTAGATGTCTAATCTGCACGCTTCACTTACATGGTCTTTCCAGCTAACATTAAGAGGTCCCTTGAGTGATTCGATAAAATCCAGCTGTGCCGTAAATGCACTCAAGACATTTGGTTCTAAGGATTGCCCAACAAGCCACCTTTGCACATGGACAGAGGTGTACTTGACCACATTAAATGCAATGTTTCTTCACCATTTTAAAAATCAGAATCTGAAAAAAATAAGAAGCCAATCAGAGAATACGCAGTTCTGATTACATGGTATGGAACCATGTTAGATGAGGTATTGTTAATGTTTATCAGACTAAATATTACGTTACATGAGTAAGTGACAGATTAATCCATCTTAATCAGATACGCATACAATCCCTAACACAAGATATATGTTAATACCAGGTGGAACGATGGCCTTTAAAGGCTTAGTGTAATCAGGTGTTCCTGATAAGCCACTCACAGACATGCTCAAAAGCCAATACCTCAAACACCTAACAGATTTACAAGATGTGTGGCAGCTCAGAGCAGCTCGCTAAGCCTGGGTTTAGCCAGAGGTCTACTGTATCCCAGCCACTGCTATCAGAGATCTGATAAGGGCTGATCCGCTCACCAGGTCAGCTGATAGTTACATTCCCTCCACCTGCTGCAGGAAAATACTTTTTCAGGAGGAAAAGTGTAGATTTTGATCAGTTCTCTTAAAGGGGCGTGTTTTTTTTTTAGATGGTATCTCCTTCACTGTCTATTGTAATAATTGTAGTAAAGGGTTTAGGAAACTGAATATTGATCAGTAAAGACCCCAAACAAACAAACAAATCTATGAGATTTTGATTTATGATGTTATTAACAAATAAAAACTCATTAATATTATCGGTTTGTCTTACTACTATAACTGTCTTCCTTTTTACCCCCATTATTGTTGCCTCCTGCTCCACTGCTACTGTAAGACAGTCTAAATGCATTTTCATTTTCTCCAGACTTAGTATAAAGCCATACATTGTCTTTTAGCATTCTTATCCTGTTCTGTATGTCTTAACTTATCCTGTTCTCTTCTATTTGGTGGCAGTGTTGTAGATATCCAGACGCACATTTTGTTGTTGTTTTTTTAATCATCCCCCAAACCACGCCTAACAATTCTCACTGCCACCTGATGCCAAACTGTTTCTCTTATGAAATCTTGAATCCATTTGCTATAAACTGTTAGCAGCATTGTGTTCCCTTTTCTCGCCCTAAGCCTCATAACAAAAGCGAAAGTGTTATCAATTGATCAAGAACCAGGCAAATTGCTTGTGCACAAACATAAAAAACACACACACAAACACAAGCATGCATGCACAGAGAGGCATTAAGGACACTCACAGGGATTTTGGGCCTTAGAGCTAGCCATTAATCATAGTCTTTGCTTACTGGGATTCCTCTGTGTGCATGTGTTTTTGTACATGGTGTGTGTTATTGTGTGAGGTGTTTTTGATGAGTATAAAGGAACTCAACAGAAAATAATTTTGTACCTGTCCATCCAGCCAATACAGTCTTGCAGCCTTGGTCCAATACACCTAGGAAAACAAACAGAGCAAAAAAGATAAACAACACACAAACATCTAATTCGCCGTATATCTGAAAATGATAAGATTCTTTAATGTTACAGCAAGGACCTGTGTTCATCCCGTGGTTATAGCATTGGATGATCAATGTTTTATATACAACCTAATGGCCTACAGTATCCTCTTGTAAACCCAGTTACTCAAGATGTGGTATGGGATGCATACAGTATAACTGTTGGCAGTCCATTAGATAAATGCATGGTTGTTCCCTGTGCTAGACCTAAAGATATATTGTAGGCTACACTATTATTTTGTGGGCTGTATTTTTAATTTCAATTTTAATTTCTTTTAACATCTCATCATATTGAATGATAGAAAGGGAAATATGTGTCTATGTTGATAATCAATCAAAAACTAAACCTGGAACAAGTGTATTACATTTCTTTGCTATGGATAGTTACCTTCATGAGCCTTTTGCTACACTAGCTGGTTCAATGCAACCTAAATAATGTGGAGTATAGACTTTTGCAATAGCAAGATGCCATAATGCTGACTAAAATTAAATTTTCTATGCAGCCTCACTCTATCTTTGTCTATATCTCAGCCTTCACATGTCAGCAATATGATAATATATAATAAAATATATCATTAAATCATCATTTATTATTCACAAGGAAATGAAAAAACATACAAAGTTTAGAGTAAATACTATAAATGAAACATTTGAAATTGTGGATAATGAAGATGTAGTTTTTAAAAATTTATATTCCCTACTTTTTTTTTTTTCATTAGTGATGCACAGGATGTGGTTTACTGCCTGGCGGAGGCTGGGTGTTTTAACCCTAACCCTTGTGAATACAGCTGCTGAACTGAAGCCTAGTTCCTCTTCAGCAGCCACTTTGTCTGAGAACTCACTGAACTGAACCCGAGTTCAGTTTCAGTGCGTGTACATGGGTGACAGATAAAAAGATAAAAATAAAAAATAAAAAGTTATGTAATGTTGTAAATTTCACCAGTCCCCCTATATTTTTTGTTTGTTTTATTTTGTTTTTACTTTATTCATCAAGCACCTTTTAAAAACACAGTTACAAAGTGCAGAAGAAATTAAAATGATAAAAAAACCTATAAATAATAGGCAGCTCTGGTAAATTCAGGAAATGCTTTCTGATAAAAATGAGTTTTAAGAAGAGACTTGTTGACTTTTCAGATCTCCCACTGTATGCCACATCTGACAGATCTGACACTAGCTCCAAAATTTTGGTGTCTCTTCTGAATATTTAGTGGTAAGGGATATTGGTTTCATTCCTGTCTTCCTGTCTCTTACTCTTCATCTGTCTGTCTCTTTTCGCTCTTCCTCTCTCATCTTGCCTTTTTGAGAGGCGGACCTGCTTATGAAGCTATACCTATGACAAAGTGTCAGCCTGGTGTTTTCCATTCATGACTACATTGTTATGCTCCAGCGAGCTGGAGGCTGTCACTCAAGAGAGGAGAAATAACATCCAAGGAAGTGACATAAACTCCCTGTGGACAAAACTCCCTGTGAGATATAATGTTGTCTCACCTACCCTTGTTGAATATTACATTGAGCGATCAGTGGCTAGTGAGCAATGAAGAGTGGCAAGAGACTTCACTGGCTGCTCTCATTTTCAATCTTCTTCTCTTCTAACTCATTTTCTGATTCACTTTTCTATTTATCTCTCCTGGCTTGCGAGATGTCGGACTATAATTTTATGTTTGCAGGACATGGATACTGAACAGGAATTTGTGTGAGAGCTCTTCAACCACAACTCATATGAAAGCCAAATGTGCTTACAAGAGGATGAGAAGATTTAGCGAGAATATTCTGTTAGGTCAACCAGAAAGCGGCAAAAACAGAAAAATCCATTTTAAATTTTCTTGTGAAATAGGTGGTGCTGAAAGCTTGATGATGTAGTAACTGCTTATAAGCTTTGTCAGTATATTTTACAATTGGTCAGTGGTGCCAATGTGGGTATTAAAGCTGACCAAAGTTAAACTCTATACTAAAGCACAGCACAAATTTACTTCACCTCTGCTATCAAATCCACTAATTGCAATGATGCCCTTGCAATATTGATTTAGGTATTAGATTTTTCAGTTCAAAAAGTTGGTGTCACTGAGCCCTTAGGGTTAGGATCAGGAAATTTAGTTAGAACAAAGCAGTATTGGGGTTGGGGTGAGGTTTATATGTGAAGTAATGAACCTAGTTAATGGACACTGAGATGTTTGACATTCAGATTTAGGTGCAAGGTTAGAATAATAATATACATAATATACACACTCACACATATATACATAGGTACATACCTATATATGTACACATACACAATATGTATACACACATATCACCTCCCTCATCATCAATTCTCTGAGTTAACAGGGATTACAGCAATGACATTGTGTCTTTCCAAACTTACACCATTTTATAGACAAATGGTAGAGCTGGATATGTATATATATATTTATTTATATTTTTCTAATTGATGACATTTAACAACACCAGACATCACTGCTGTTCGGTTCCATCCATCTTGTACAGATTGAAGTAACAGAAACTTCCTTTTGTGAAGTAATAACGAGCATTGAACCCAACATCTTTAACTAATTCTTGTTCTAATAGTACTCACCCCTGGGTGCAGTTGGCATGGCAGGGATGGCATTCATTGTTGGCCTCAGCGTACTTGAAGATGAAGCTGTTGGCACCTTGCAGGCCATCGGGACACTTTTCCACGCAATTAGGACCATCCTTGAAATGGAGGCATTTCACACAATGGTCTGGGCCCTGTGGAAAATCAAACAAAACACTGCTTTTTCATAGGCACATATTTATTTTGACAACATACTGTAGTTCTGGATAAAATGCATATAATACTGGTTTGAGAAGTAAGTTTATTACCATCAACAAGGTGCTAAGATGCCATCTGGCCAGGCACTAAACTGACAAACGAAGGGAGGCCTGTGAGCCTGTTCACATGGTAGAGTCCTCTCACTTCAAAATATATCCAACTCACCCTTTTAATCACACTGGTGTACTTAAGTTGTCAGTGCTCTGCTCACTTGCTGCCACACCGTTCACTCAAAGCTATGCTATCGCTTGCTGCCGCCGCTGCTACTGTTGCCGCCGCTGTTTATGTAAAATTTCAAAAGCCCCGCCTCCACCCCAGCGTCCACCTGTAGGCTCTGTATACCTTGCCCTAGGAAGAAGTTGGTGCACTAACTGCCATGCTGAGCTTGATGTTTCCTTGTGGGACATGAGCCTAAGCGTCAAACATAAATGCTGTACATATTCTACATTTGCATGATAATTATTTTATTCCAACTGTGTTGGATGACTGGACTATTGCTATTTAATGAATAGAGATGATTACTAGTAGCATGTATCATTTCTGACAAAGCCATTTGGACATAGCAGCATTACAGGACTTCTGATAAAGGAAGATTTGAACTGATTTTGGCAAGTTAGTGGCAAGTGGAAGAATGAATTTCTTGCAAACTGTGACTTCTTCATGACTTGTGATTTTCCACCAGGTTCAGTTATCACTGGCAAGCCCAGCTTTCTCAAAAGGAAGCACAGAAAGTTCAATTTTTTCTATGTGTAGAGAAGATATACTATACTTGACAGTGTTAAGTCGGGCATAAAGAACAAATCTATGGTTTCACAAATTTAGGGGATGAAATATCTGCTGTAGCCTCAGTTTGTAAAGTATAATGACCAATGAGTATATTTCTCCTTGATCGACTTGCCTAGTTTATCTTAGTGGCTTTATAGATTAAATTGCTGTACTTGCATCTGGGTAGCAGTGAAAGCTTGAGAGTGAAAGAAAGATAACAGGGAGTAAAAGACAGAAGGTGAAAGCAGCGAGAGGAGAGACAAGGAAACAGAAGTGCAGTAGAGTAATAAGGGAAAGAGAGACAGAGTGTGGACATGCATACAGAATGCCAGAGCAGAGGAGAGAGGCAGTAAGAGTGAGCAAGATATAGTGTGAATAAGAGAGAGAAAAAGAGGGAGAAAGTGGGACTGTTGGTGGGGAGGATAGAAGGGAGGGGGTGCAGACAAGACGCATAAAGTAGTGTGAGCGGAGCAGGCAGATAATAACCATCGCTCACAGCACACACAATGACCATAACAATCCGCCTAGAACAGGATTTATGGAGCTAATATAGGCGAGGGAGGAGGTCGGGGAGGAGAGGAAGAGAGGCGAAGAGCTCTCCCGAACAGGGCTCGTATCATCAACAGGCCTAAAGAACATCTCATTGACAAATAACACACACTAACACATACACAGACAAAAATAAACACACTAAGTGGAAACCTACAGTAATCAACAACCACAACCAAATTACACACACACACACACAGACATAATAATTAACATATGAACATACATTACACATACTGTAGGGAAGGACAGAATCACACAGAAACATACTGTTCTCACTAAACAAGGAGCTGCCAAGGAAAAAAGATGATAGCGAAGGCAGATAACTATGCTTTCCCAAGTGGAGGAGTGTTCTTGTATGAGTGCTTGATCATATATAACCTCAAGTAGTGTCTGAATGGGAACATGTAAGTGCATGTAAATGGCCAATGTTTTGAAGCTACACTGGATATCTGAGCCTCCTCTTCTTGTGCTGGTCATTGTTTACAGTCTGATTACCAACTACCGAAAGTAAATCGCAAGTGAATTGAAAGCATTCTGTTTCTTTTATTACACAAGTGGAACATCTCTCCACACAATACACAAACATAGATACTTTTTGTAGGTGTTTTAGGTCCAGACAACATTCGTCTAATGGGTTCTGCCTCTTCCGCTCCACACATGGACTGTTTACGGAAATCCAGAAACGGAAATGGAAACCAGAACACTTCCGATACCAAACTCTTGTCCCTTGCCTACAGATTCTGAATTCATATGCAGATATCTGTTTATAGAGATTAGTGTATGAGTGACTACTAATGCTTCTGCTTGAGTTCTTTGTAGCCTTTGTGTGTGTGAATATGCATTCACCCTGGCATAATTATGCAAATTGAAAGTCTCGCTGCTCTCGCTGGCTTTAGTGTTGAGCCTGGCACTTCGCTTTTATGAGTGTCTTCCCACCTGTGGCTATTAGTGTGTGTGTATCCAATAAGCCCATCACATCAGCAAGCTAAATTATTGTGACAGAGCAAACAAACACGGTTTGGTCCAGCAGGGTATTGGGACAACCAAAAAATGTCAGGGAGGCACCGTGTTGTGACCAAAGTACCCTGCTGTAAATTTAAATTAGCCCGCTGGTGTGCTTCACTAAATGTTTGTCTGTATTTTCCTTCTCTTCTATGAAAAAACCACACTAGTATCCCAGAAGGATTAGCCATTACTCTTTATGGTGTCAGGGCTTATATCTAATACTTTGCACATGAGTAAGTATTTAAAAGATATTTTACTATGATATGATTTCTGACATTGGAGTCCTTAAAAAATGCTACCCACTTAAACCACACAACAAATTGATGACATAGTGGAAATGATAAAAAAAGACTAGAGAGGAAAAGAGGTAGAAAAATGTGGGACAAATTAGAAAAAGATGGATGTGGTACTGTAGCTCCCTTGAATAGGACACTAGTCAATGGCACAATTCAATGTCCACAAGGAATATAAAACTACCCCACTGAATTTAAGTGTATTTTATTTAGGCAGATGTTGTGAAGAGTGAAGTGAAGAGTTTGTATGTCAGAAAACTAAATTTCTCTCTCTCTGCCTGAGAGAGTAGAATGAATATAGAACCTGACAGACAGCAACATGCAAAGTACCAACCTCATTCAAGAGGAAACAACACATCTTTAAATATATCCCATGATGGTACTATAGTAATTTACACAACAGCTTTGTGATTTTTCAAACTGATCAGGAATATAATGGAGAAAAAGTGGGAACTAGGACAGAGAAAGATAACTGAAGAGGACAGAGATGACAGTTGAAATACATTTTCCTCACCCAAGGACATTTTTCTTAACATTTTTGTCTAACAAACTAATTAACTGTCTTTTGCAGAGAGACTGCTCTGAAAAAGTATTCAATGTGATACTTAAGATGAGCTCAAGTTTTCTAGTACCTGTTGTGTGGAAGTGAAAGTGGAAGCTCTTGCTCCAGTCTTTCAGTAAAGACAAAGTAATAGATGGGCTTTTTCTGGAGATGAAATGAGCAACAACAGCAGCAACACCAGATCGAGCATTCATCAAATATTCTGTCCATAACAAGGCCTGTATTCATGGCTATTGTCATATCTCCAATCTCCCTCCACACAGGACATTAGGCCTATCAAATCACCACGTGTAAACTGTAATGTAATTACTATGGGCTCTGTGGCCATAATATGATTGCTGTAATCCATTTGTGTGCCTGTGCTACATATGTGATGTCTACATGGGGTCCCTGTCCCAAGGGAGCTACCCTGGGACATTTCCATAATATACACCTTGACAAGTCACACACATAAACATGCATAGACACATTCAGGCTGAAATACTGCATGAGAATGCACAGTCCTTTGTATGAAAATTATGCCATGATAAAGACATACTGAAACAGTAGTGGATAAGTCACATTTATTGAGTTATATTTAAATGCATCTAACCTTTCATATGCAAGCCTCAAACAAGGAATTATTTATCTATATGGACCAACAAAAAAAAAAAAGAAGATAATTACAACATGAACATAGCCTCTATTGATTTTACATTTGTTCTAATTAACTGATTGAGGCATGAAAATATTTACACTGCTAATACAAGTCATTACTGAGCACTTATGTGCACAAGTGTCAGCTCTTGTTTTTAAATCACTTTTTTTTCTCAAACTGCTGTAAGTAACCAGCAGGTTTCTACATTGTTTTATTGCATCCACCTTCCCATCACTTGTCTAAGAGAGCTGACTGCAGGGCTGTGAGGTATCAAGTGGACAGCCAAGTATATAATAGTCAAATCACCAAATATCCTCCAACAACAACAACCACACTCTACTGAAGCCAACAGCCACAGATGTGCTTACTTTGGCCTTTGCTTTCTATGCTCGCATAGAGACATTACTGTGGCTTTGGAAAAATAAAATCATGTTCCACACTTCTAAACTTTATTTAGAAAACTATCTGACAGGGTGTGATGGGGCACAAACGACAGCACATGACCCCTTTGGCTTGCATCTGTCGCAAATCATCCCTCTCTATCAAACAGCAAGATAGGATTTTAAGAGAAAGCGCAGGGTCAGGGGCCTCATGTGGCTGTGGGTGTAGTGTGTAGGAAAGGCAGACGGAAATGAAGGTCAGGGATTTTTTTTTCTCACTCTGGCATTTTTCTGATGTACAGCTGCTACCAAACAATCTTTCAACAAGCTGCTATGCTTCTCTAAGAGCTTGTGCAAACATTTGGTGGGAGTACAAATGTCTCTCAAATGCAAACAAACAGAAAACACACTTTTAGTCATAACAGAAAAAAAAGATATTATGGTCCATGAATGAATGTTTGATAGCTGACATAAAATAAAACCAGAACCATACGATGTGCACACATAAACATACAGGATACAAGTACTGAATGCAAACATACTGCAAATTAGCACAAAAACATAATGCTGATCTTTGCTAAAACAATAAGTTTTACCTTTGAGTCAGAACATGAGACATAATCAATGACAAAGCTGAAAGGCACACTTTGACTGCTAATACAATAATTAATCATGGTCTCAGATGACCACAGGGAACGTCTGTAGCTCCAAGTCATTTGGACTGTGGTGAGTGAAGCAATGCTCTAGCCATGAATACATTTTACTACGGTTTGAGGGAACCAACACAGAAATCAATAATTTAACCATTTTAGCTGATCCTGTTTTTTAGTATTCCATGATATGTGTTCTAAATTTGATCACATTCAACATTGGTTTTATAGACATTACTATCCTTACTCTAACAGACTGATTTTATGTATATTTTTTTTTCTTTGTATGCAGAGAGAGAACACACACACACACAACTCTCCCACCACGTTTTTTTTTTTTTGGGGATATTTTTTGTGTTTTTAATAATACTACTGTTTACTGTCACATTATTAGTTTTGGCTCTGTGGCTTCTAACTTAACAGATAAAGTGGTGTTTATTTTTTCAATAATGGAAGAAGCCTCTGTGTGTATTACTCTTTTTATGTTGAATTCTATTCCTCTTAAACAACTAGATAAAAGCAAACATAAACAAACTGTTCAAATAGCCGAACTCTTCTCGGTCTATATTCACAACACATATGTGAGTGGAATGAATGCTTCAGTCTGACTCACTACTGCTGTCTCTAAGAGCAAGCTTACCGGACCGTGGCAGGTCAAAGAGTCACCGTCAGCTCGCTCACACTGGGCATCACACTCCACACACACTGACCTGTTGGCATACTCTCGGATATCCCTGAGAGAGATGGAGGAAAGAGGGGAGGGAAGGAAGGAGGGATTGAGACAGGTGGGGAATAGAGAGAGATACAGGGGTGAAAGACAAGAGGGGGAGCACAACATTATTTGTGAGATATAACACAAGGAGAATGTCTTTGTCTCCCAGGCAATCTGGATGTTAAATATTGTACAATAGACACAAGTTTACTCAGTTGCTGCACTCACTAAAACTGTAATTTAAATTCATCCTGTTATTGCCATTTTAATAAGATGGGTCGGTCTATTTGCTAGAATATGAAGGGAGTGAAAAACACTTAAATCACTTTTATTCTATTTGACCAATCATTCAACACATTTATTTAAAATAAAGCTGTGTTAAGCAATATATGAACATAAAAACTAAACAAAACAAAAACATCTATTTTGTACCAAAATGGCATGGCTTATGAAAGCATCTGTCTAAAATCATTAACTTTCATTATCTTGATGTTAGGTTTAGTCAGTGGCTGGAAATTTAAGAGACAAGTATAAAATTGGGTGTTCTGAGGACCCATAAATTATGAACAAGAAACTTATACCATATCTACCCCCACCAAATTCTAAAAGATGTAATGCAGATAACTTATGATCAGGCAGATGCGGAAGTCAGTATATAGTCACATGTTTCATATATCTCCAAATCATATCTGTCCATGATCTACCTCTCGCAATATTGTATTAGTAGTAGTATTAGTATTCGGTTGTTTGTAATATATTACCCAATTTTTTTTTTCACATTGTCCTATTTCTTTGAATGAGAACGTGCGCCCAAATGTTTCACTGCTACTGTATGTTCATCAAATGTTGTGTATGTCAGGTAGGGTCTGTGTCAAGCTTGCTCACATTTGTTCCAGAACAACACATGCAGAACCACACCACCAAACTAAAATGCCAACTGTCATATAACGGTTTTGATGTGAATGTCCTGACTGATGTGCCTATAGTGTTTCATTATGTGACTTTTTAACACTTACTGTTTTCATTCTTTCATCAAAACATTTCTTGATATCAACTATTTTCTCTGCTAATGTGCCTGTAAAAAAAGAAATCTAACAGTAAAATTACAGTTCTCTGAATCTGTCAGGTGATTGAAAAGGCACAGAGCATAATGCAGAATTAACATAAAAATATTACAAAACTACATTGTGATCAGTCTACGTTTCATTATATGGCCTGTAAAAAACTCAATGGAAGCACATTTTCATAATATGTGTGTCAGCAAAATGAGTGGAATCACTAAGTAGACAATGTGTGCAATCTATGAAAAAATTCAAAGGCAATGATCTGTTGAAATCTTGTTCATCTCAATCTTAATTATTCTGCAGAACATTCTATTTAAGAGCTTTAACTGAAGTATATGAATGATCCTTTTCAATCAAAATTACCTTAATTAATTCAGAGCTCAGGATGCCATTTTCAGCACCAAGAAGACAGATGGAGGGATGGAGAGTGAAAATAATCATTTGGAGTAGATTTGTCAGTTTCAATCTGCTTGAATGAACCTTCTAGTATGAGCATTGTTTCTGACAATGCATGCTTTGGAAATAAAGGTCAGGCGATGTAGTCATAGCAGTAGGCCGTGCCAAACACACACACACACACTCTCACTTCTGTTACACCCACAAGCATTTTAGCTAATTAACTGACTGTAATACTGATACCATCAGTCAAGGGTTCAACACAGTTGAAAGGTGCAGTACCTGTGAGGGATGCAACGTTTTTAAAAATCATTTCAATTAAGTGCCTTGTTATTCAATTTCTGCAATCCCTTTATAATACTAGAAAAGCAAAGTGGCCTCAAAAAGTCATTAAATTTGACCACAGTGTGACTGAGTTGGCACTTTGCCTTTGTCACCATAGGACAAGGAGAATGAGTTTTGAGTACTTCTCTTTTGGTCAGAGAGGGAAAACAGCATTCCATCTCTGCAATGGCAAAAAATAAAAAAAATGAAAAAATGGCCCAGTGGGATTGAAATCAAATTAGTATTAATTATGCTTCATCTGGCCTTCATAAAACCTTCCAAGAGGCAGGGGAGTTAAGCCTTTGTCTGGGTGTGTGCTGGGTGAAATAATAAAGGCTGCAGTGTAGCTGGAAAATATCACTGACGCTTAAGACTAATAGGCTATTGCATGATGTACTGATGTGTCCTGCTTCCCTGTATTTTCTGTCTCTTATGGTAGAAAAACATAGCAACACATTTGCATTCAATAATAAAATTAAAAAAAACCCTCATATGGATTTTATGCTAAATAAACAATCATTTCAAATGGCTTAAACAGACAAACAAAACTGCATGTTTGGCATTTTGAACAGTAACTTTAAAACTGTGTTGATTTTGTAAGCATATTTCACAGTTATCATTTGAAATATATTCAAAGTCCTTGTTGTTGCGTGGCTGTCTGACCCTTGCTAAGTTGTTATTACACCTTGATCTGAGACAAATGAAAAATAAATGCACAATAACACTAAGTGTATTGTATTTGATACATGAGTTTTTGAAACCTCTACCTTATCAGTGTGATCATTTTTTTCCCTTAAAAACCTGATGTGCAGACACATGCAACATTCCATGAGAAATTTGAAATGTGTCAGGAACTGTTGAGACTATATTTTATCTGGTCCAATACTTTGACATTTTAGTTAAATTTTAAATATGGAAATCAACATACATGGTTCAGCATGCTAAACTCAGATTTCAAGGCTAACTCTAGCTTCCAAGTTTTTGATATTCACCTGATACGTGCTGTCAGAGTAGCCTTTAAGGTAGGTCTGTTGTACTACTAAACCAATCCACATCAATTGGTAATAGGCAGTGGAACAAAAACTGTATGACTCATGACTCAAAGTATGACTCATGAAACATACAATGTGATGCAGGAATGCTAAGAGAATGAAGCGTTGGGGTTGGTGGATGACGTGCTACTTGTGCTGGTGATGCTGACGGTGTAGGTGGTGCTGGCGTGCAGGTGGACAGGTAGGCAGGGCGTGGCCCCGTGCGCAAGTAGTGACTGTGACACGCAGTGACACGCCTAGCCCCCCTGCCCTAACATCCCTTCTGGTTCTCCTCCTCCTCATGCGACCAACAAATATTTCAGGTTGGGATTATGAAATTAAAGCATCTTTCCAGCAGTTCTGCAAGATGAAAAATCTAAGAGGTTACTTATGAAACTCAGCAGGGGAATGGTCTTCTCACCTTCTATTGTGAGTTGGATAACATTAAGCTATACGTCCTTTTAAAGTCAAGGGACCCCTATTGTTTTGGCACTCTGCAGGTGCCTTTTAAACTGAGAGTTACCACCAAGTCTTGAATTGTTCTTTTCACCCCCTGGCTTATAATTATCTATAGCAAATAGAGAAATTATTGTTGAACTTGAAAGCTCTAACAAAGAGCCTTGGGTTGTTCTCGAGCTATAATTTCACTTTTGATAGGCAGGTTATGCAGCGGGTGTTCCTGTAGTTGAGGATTATTAAAAAAAAAAAAAAAAAACTATTCATTCAACTATTCATATTCATACCTGGGTAGGATGAGTTGATGAGTTATGCTCATATTAGTCCCTTGATTAGATAAATGGAACACATTTTACTGCTGCTTCACTCTCCTGCAATGTGAGTACAATGCTCCTGCAGGGGTTATGTCTATGGATGCACGATATTGGATTTTTTGCCAATATCTAATATGCTGATATTTCCAACTCATTGTGGCTGATTGCCGATGCTGATACCGAGATATGCACATATGTTTTTTCCAGCTGGCCGAGGAGACTATTATGCATGCAAGCATAGATTGTACTATGTACACGGACTGTTTCTCCCTGACGGTCCCACTGTTTCCTCCACAGGCTCCGTTTCACTCTAGCTGCCCATCAGACCCGCTGCTTCTTTCCACTTTAACTTGAATAACAAACTGGGGCTCAGTGCTCTTGTTGGATCCACATACAGAACCGATGCTTACGTTAGCTGAGAGGCTTGCGGCGCGTTAGCCTCAGTATGACCAGAGGGAAGCACAGCCAGCTAGCCTCTGTGAGCTACCCAGCTAACGTTAGCCTCGGCTCTCCATGTGGAGCACTGAGCCCCGGTTTGTTATTCGGATTAAAGTGGGAAGAAGAAGTGGGTCTGACAGGCAGCTTGAGTTTGGTGGAGCCTGTGAAGGAAACACCAGGACCGTCAGGGTAAAACAGTCCATCAAGGAAAGCACAGTCAGGCGGCAGAGGAGATGGAAACATATTGACTGTTCATAATCGCTAGAAAATGTTAATTTCAGCCAATGCCGATATTTCGTTTTAGAGCTTATATCAGTCGATAACGATGACATGCCGATAATATTGTGCATCCCTAACTGTATTAGTGAATTACAAAACAAATCCTGAGGCCTGGCACAGTTTTTCAAACTGCTAACCTTTAAGACGATGCAAATGGAAAAGTTTGTTCATAAGTACAGCTGCCTTAATGTGTTGAATATGATCAAAAGGCATCTAAACTGGACTTTTTCTGGACAAAAAGTGGGTTTCCTAGTTGAAGTGTGCATGTGTGATTGTGTGTTTGCAGCTAGAGTCAGTTTTATTTCCACTTGGCAGTGAAACAGCGCTTAGGAGAGTTGCTCCAGCCTTGTCCATCTCTTGGACGATGGTTACCATAGAGACTTAACAAACACTTTGTTTTTTTTTATTTTGTCCAAGGTTTGTAATTGACCATACATTATGCTGTTGAGGAACTGGGGCGGCAGGGAGGGAACATCTTTGTAATTAAGTCAGTTAAAGTAAACACAAAATAAACTTTAATATAAAAGTCTACACACTAATTTGGTAAATTAGGAGAGCAAGACAAAAATGTTTCACTGCCACTTAAAATTCTCAGTACAGCAGAGGGCAGCTTCATTACTTATACTTATACTTACATGTCTAGCCTGTTTTTGGTACAGTAAGCAGTACAGCACATTTGTAGATCCAAGGGCTCTACAGGGGACATGTAGTTACTTTGGAGCACATTGATTATGTAGAGTCAGTACATTTATAGACAAGTGTTAGGGTCTTAAAATCTATCGTAAACTATAAGGACTTCAAAATAGGAGGGATGTGAACTTTTGTTTTGTTCTAGCAACATTCTATGCAAGCTGTGGGAGACCTAAGAGCAATTAAGTGTAACAATCATCCTACTTGAAATAAAAGCTTTTTTTATGTGGTTAATGCAATCTGAGTGCCCTCATTACTCTGTGCACATGGAGCACCTCAATAGCTGTAAAATACTGTATTGATTTATCTGGTGACTGGCCCAAATTTACCATTTCTACTAGCTCACGTTTAAAGGTTAAATTTTAAAATATTTTTTAAAAATGTGGATTCTAGACACCATTTAATAATTGTAATGAGTGTCAAAGTGAAGATCTCACTGCTTAGTGTAGCAGCAAAATAAACACTGTGATAATCAAAAGCAAGAGAATGAGTTATTGCTATCTATGGGGGAGAATGCATATTTTTTTTGCCACATTCATTATGCATTTTTGGTAAATCAGTCAGTTTAGAATTAAGATTTTATCATATTTTAGGTAAACCACAGTAAATGAGAATATAATTTATGGAGTTTAGAAGTTTGTTTTATTATGTGAGCAACAAAAAGAAAAAAATAGACATGTACAGAGGTCAGGGTTAGTGGAAAAGATATACGAGCTCTTCACAATTTGTGCAGACCTCAAACTTCTAACAACAATGAGCAAGGCCTTTTCCCTTCTGTACTTTTCTTCAGGACATTTGAAGGGCAGCATGTCTATAGAACGGCCTCTGATCACAGCTGCTCACAGTAGCTCAGTACAGCTTTTAAGGCCTGTGCACAGTACCAATGAAACCAACAAGGACCTGTGTTTCAACTTCGTTTGTATAAAGGAAATCTATTCTCTCTCCCTTCTTTGATTTGTGACCATTTTTTAAAATGTTCTTTTCCACAAGTTTTTGTAGGTTTACATCAACAAGTAACCTCTGTCAATAACAAGGCATTGCTTCATATCGATAAACAGGCAAATAAACAAAACAGGAAATAATAAAAAAATAAAATATATATATTTTTTCCTTTCTCTTAATAAATCAAATCAGATAAATAAATACATTTTAAAAAATACAAAAAATCTCTAAATTCAACTATACATGCAGGATGTTTCCTAACAGTACATTACAAAGGAAATAAGGAAACAAAATAAAAAAAATATATCATGGTTCTAGCTGCATTGGATGCCTCCTTCCTAATCTCAAGCATAACCTGGTCTGCCCCATTCATAATAGCAACAGAGAGCTCCATAGATAAAATCTGTTATGAAATCTATTCTCTCTTGTTTAATGTATTCTTCTGCAGTAGATTTATATTTTTAGCTGGACTGCAGTGGCCAGCCCTATAAATGCGAATGTCTGTCCCTGACTGACTGAGTGATGAAGTAACACCATTAGTTGGCAGTAGGCCGCCAAAGCTTGGGACAGCCAAGTATCCCAGAATGCATTTTGGACCAACTAGCAGCAATTGCAGAGATTTTGCGCTGGAGATGATCAGCCAGTCAATGTCTAACATCATCCCAGGTAGAACATAACACGAGGAAATGATTTGTGCAGCTCTTTGGTAATTTACTGCTAGCTCTAATGTCTCTTTAGCATTTTGAGATATAATTCCTTCTGGAAGATAAACAAAGATGTACAACAGATGAAATTGTAGCTGTCACATTGGTTTGTGTGAATGTGAAGTGAAGATTCAGTCCCAAGTCAAACTTTCCAAGTCCAAACTAGCAAGTATGTAAGTCTGAACTTGGCGTACTTTGTATTGAGAAAGGACCTATGTCAAATTGACATCAGTCAACACCCAGCACACTTCCTGGGGGCTTGGTTGCCACTTCCTGTATCTATCATTTTAAATTAAAAGCCCTCTAGAACTTCATACATGGTCCAGCCATATACTAGGTTTTGACTCAGTCTTGTTAATCAGTGCACTGTCTGATGTCTCTCTTAGCCAGTCAAGGAACAAGAATTCTACTTAACCTCGAACCATACATCCTTTTATCTATCTAGAACTGTAATCTGTTGGTCAGTATGACATATGAACAACGTGTGTTGACATATCTGACTGTCTGCGTGCATGCATTTGCATAACTCACCCTTCATAAAGGTTGCAGCTATCCACACAGGTTCGTCCACGGCTGAAGTCTCGGCAGGAGAGGCACTGGTCTGGGCCAGGACCCCAACACCCTGCATCTGAACACAGCGGGTCACACACCATG
Organism: Euthynnus affinis; assembly: GCA_029490765.1. Classification (NCBI taxonomy): domain Eukaryota; kingdom Metazoa; phylum Chordata; class Actinopteri; order Scombriformes; family Scombridae; genus Euthynnus; species Euthynnus affinis. The sequence goes on along the minus strand of CM055850.1, from coordinate 19,067,167 downwards.
TGCTCCTTGGCTGCTCCACACACAAAAAAGACAGCATAAGAGCAAAGAATTACATTCATATAAAATGGAAGTGTGCTTTGATGACTCAGTGTCAGTGCAGATGGGAATAAATTGCCCCAATTAGTTGGAGGTAATATTAGCCAAAATAATCACATGTATTTATAAAATGACACAGAGTTAGATGAATGACAGCACACGCAATTTGTAAGGGTCTATTTTTGCATTAAATTTCTCTGTCTCCATAGAGTAGCTGTTAATTTGTGGTGGCCTATAAAAGGTGCGTTTTGTCTGAATGACTAAACACTGGTGGCAGTAATTGCAGTAAGACAGAGGAATAGGTGTAAAATCTGAAGGATTATGCTATTTCTACTCCCTGAACAAGAAACTCTCAAGCGTTGTAACGGTCACAATATAATTACCCTCCTGGATGAATCAAAAGACAACGTAGATCCTCCCACATAATGCTCCCATTCCATCCCGTGTACACATAAAACTTCTTGAAACATAACAAGATGGCTGTTTAGTGTGTGTATATACTGTATGTTCTGAATCTAAATAAACTGTGTGTGTGCAGTAGTATGTGCTACGGTCCGCGGAGGTGGGAGCTATGCTGCTTCATCATGAATTTGCTGAGCCAACAATGGCGAAAGTCGAGTAGGACCCAGAAAGCACCTGTGGATGCCATGCAGGTGTTTGTTTAAACAAAGGATGAAAAATTAACCCTTAAACTTTATTGTCTGTATTTATTTGAAGGGTTTAAGTCGCTGAGCAACATTTCATTCTGAAACACAGCCTGCTAGCAAATCATTCATGGTAATTAAATGTTTGCTCTTGGCCTCAATCCAAAAATATCAGTATCTGCTTTCAAAAACTCATACTAGCCTAATGCACAAAACAAAATGCACAAAGCCACACAGTAAAAACAAGTATTGTTGGGTGTTTGGAAACAGGTAAAGCCCTAATGAAAGTACCCTGAGCTTTAAAGATACAATGAAGAAAACTATAGGTTTAATATACTCTGGATTGCCTTCAGTCATAGAAAGAAAATGCTGTTTTCCCATCCAATTCATAGTTAACAATCAGTAGCCTATGTTGTTCTCTCTGTTTTTCATATAGGCCATTACATCTACTCTACTCTGTCTATCTCTTACACTCTCTGTTTCTCTTCTGTTCCCCTACAGTACTCGCTCCTACAAAGGTTGCTATATCTGAGAGCATTACAGTGACAAAATGAGAGTGCTGAAGTTACACAGTGACAGCACTGCAGATACACTAGGAACTTTTATCATCCCATCTGCATCTGAGAGGATTTCCCCCTTGTCAGTGGATTTTTAAAACAGCCTGTATATCTCTCCTCTCCTCTCCTCTCCTCTCCTCTCCTCTCCTCTCCTCTCCTCTCCTCTCCTCTCCTCTCTTCTCCTCTCCTCCACAGATATGGGCATGGTTTTCCAAAGACCCCTAATGTTTTTGAGGTCCTGGCCAGATGTATTCCAAGAGCTACGCCTCAGTGTCAGCCATAGTCATGTTCAGAAATGCTTAAAAATCCCAGACAGAAGGATATAGATATATGGAGAAAACAGAAATCAAGTGTTCCTCTTTGAGGGTAGAGGATGAAAGCATTGCCATTCACAACAGATAAAACCAACTCTGTTGTGCGTCCAGCGCCATAGGTAAACTGACCATGCGGAGGGAAAGATAAGGAGAAGGATGGATGGGTGCTACAAAAAAGGAAATAATCAAGGGAGGAGAAGTTGGATGGACTTTTAACTATGCAACACTTGCAAGATCAAAAAGATGCCTACTTCAGATGTTTCTGACACGGTTGGAAAACAAAAGCCCATGGGGCTCAAGCTGACAGGTTACTTTTTGAGTCCCATAGGAAATAGGAGAACATGATGATTATAATAAGGGCTAGGCAAGAAAGCAAGAGAGAAAGCAAGCAAGCAAGCAAACAAGCAAGAAAGAAAGAAAGAAAGAAAGAAAGAAAGAAAGAAAGAACAGGACAAAGACAAAATATCTGTCAAATCAAAGAGAACAAAAGAAAAAACAGAACACATAATACAATAAAATATTGAGTGAAAAATAAAAAACCTGTCTGTGAACTATGGTGATGGTTATCAGATTAAAGGATTTGAGGGGAATGCAAGTGTTGCCTCTAGTTTCCTGCTCCCCTCTCTTTTGTATCAAAGGCAACATTGAAAGCAAAGCAGGCCAGCCATGGAAAAGGCTTAAGTACGCAGGCAGGTAGCTGGGGAAACGATCCCTGCATTGTGCAACACAGGACAACAAAATGGGTGTGGTATTTGAGAAAACCAGTTCTTTTTTCTTGGGATTCCTTACATTATATGTAGGACTTTATTGTTGAAAGCTTGCATTGGGCCCAAGTGTTCAGATCCTTCTTTTCTAAAGATCTTTGAGAAATGCAATGACACTAAATCATAACTGACTGTCTTGCTTGCACACCATGGTTAACTAAAAACAGACAAAGCCTCAAAGGATAATCCGTGTACTACTGTTAATGCTTTAATTTTGACATCATGGTTTGGCTGGTTAGTAATGCTGTTCAGACTTCCTGTGTGTGCTGACTGTTCCAGCTCATTTAAAAAGAAATTTGGTTTTTAAAGCATAAAAAAAGAAAAAAAAAAGAAAAAAAAACAACAAGCATTTGTATCCAAAGCAGACTTGAAGAGAGCACACGATTTTAAGACCAGCTTGTAAAACTAAAGACAGAACATCGTCTTCTATAAGATCCAAAGCAAACTGTAGTTTAAAATTGGGCAGTCAAAAAAACCGTGGCCTTCATGGCTGAGCAGAAATTTGATGTGTGTGACAGCAAAAACGATAAACCTTTTTTTTGTTAATAGTGAAAAGGTCAAGCCAAAAAAAGTATCCACTGGATATGGAATGACAATGTTGTATTTGCTTTTAATAGGATGAAACAACATTATATCGCTGGCTGTTAGATTCAGCTGAAAAAACTGCTATTGTTAAACCTGACTGTTTCCTTGTTTTCAGGTTTCTACCCACTGATATTACTAAATACAACTGCACATATATTCAAATGAATAAATGGGCATATGCAGACTCCTCCTTTGTCTTTGCTGTGGGTGTGAGTCCTGCCCTTTTAAGTTCCTGCTAGGCTCAATCAAGTGTAGACACGCGTGCATGTGCGCGCGCACACACACACACACACACACACACACACACACACACACACACACACACACGTCCTCACTCATACAGTCACTCTAATGCACACATGCAGCGCCATGACAAGGAGAGCAGTGTGTGACTCTTGCGTCTCACCCAAAGTCTTCAAAGTCACTGAAGAGTATGTGCGTGTGCGTGTGTGTGTGTGTTCAGCACTAAAGAACTGCTCAGGGGAAAGGAGCACATGAACAGCGAAAAGGGGCCAACTCAATAATGCAAATACTGGCTCATTAATGAACATTATACATAAATTAATAATGTCTTAACACTTGTGGCAGTGATATAATAAAAGCTCTTCCATTTTTAGAAACACAATTTTTGTCTCGTCATTTCAGTTATTTGCCTAATTTCATTTGTCCATCTTGTATTGTCTGAATGGTTCTGTTGGTTAATTAGTCTAGTTATGGGTTGATTTTTTTAAGTTGTTTTAGTCTATCTCAATTTGTGAGATAATAGCTCATAAACTGATAAACCAGACAAAGAATAACAGAAAGGACAAGTGTGTTTCTATTATGTATCTGGTGTCAATGTTGCTTGTTTTGATTTAGATGGTTTTAAGGCTTGAGCATTGATCTAATGGCCAGAGTTTTGTCTAAAGTTGATTTTGTGTCAGGTCAGCCCTCCCAAATTCTTTCAAACCCTTACTTTCTGGGTCCTATGTGCTCCAGAGTAAATCTCAAACATATGTCTCCATAATCTTTCAATCTGAAGCCTTTTTAAAATAAATATGAATACATTTTGTCAAAGCAAAATACAAAGAAGAAAACTCTCTACATGGTGCCTGCAGCTGTACAACTGATGTTAAAAGTAAGACTAAAATACAAAAATACATCACATTTCATTTCACACACACAGCTCAGTGCAATTAAATAACCCTCATGTGGCGTTCTCCAATATTCAGTGACTCAAAAAAAGACACTCAACAATTTGTCAGAGGATATCCCAGATCAGAGCCAAAGAAATTGGTTTGATGTTATATTTTTCATTAATTTCATAGTTCTGATAACAGCCCAAGAGTTGCTGTCCACAGACTTTTTCATCATCCCATGGCTTACAGATTTCTTTATCTTTCCTCTTTTTAGTGGGATCCAAAGGTGGAGACATATTACAGTTGCTGAGATATTGTTACTTACTTGCCCTTTATTATCATTATTTTTGGGTTTGGACACTGGGTTTCCACTGGGTTTTCACCATAAAAATCTAAAGATGCCAATTGTCACATATATGAAAGGATCCTTTGAACATTTTGTCACATGTATACTTACATCCAGATTTAGAAAAAAATGCTTTTTCATTTTGTTTCTGTTACATGTGGCAAGCAAACAGTAAAAAAGTGCAGAATCAAACAGAGGACATTGTATTTAAATGTCATATGTCTTAGACCACTCGCCAGCAGGGAAGCAAGCCTAACCATTTTTGATGACACTCTTGGTGTGGATCATTTGTGTTTTTTGATAATTTTGGCATTAACTTACAACATTCTTGTGGGCTTCGGTTGTTGCGGACCAAAACCTTCTGGTTTGCAGCACGGAACAGTTTTGTCCAATTGACAGTGTTGTAGTAACAGAGCTGGCTGTTCTCTGCGATGTGGACGTTTCCAGCGCTGATCTCTCTTAGAGACTGAAGCTGCAGTGATGAAATGCCCTGTTGCTTTAACACCAGCAGGGAGATCCCACTGAGAGGGAAGAATGGGTGGAGGTGGGAGGAAGACAGAGTCAGACAGGAAGGGGAGGAAGATTATAGGAGCAGGAGGAGGAGGGATGAGGTGCAACCGGGAGAGGAAAGACAAAAAAGGGAAAGTAAAGAAACAGAAGAGAATGTGGATTTATTTTTGTATTTTTTGTAGAAAAAATTATCTCCCACAAATAATGTTTCTATAACAAACTACCTTTTTCAGGGAAACATAACGTGGAATACATTACATATTAAGATTGGTGGAGATTGTGTCCATTGTGAAATTAATAAAATGTGCAAATTGACACTGATGCCAAAAGGAAATCCTTACATATGCGAGACAGTAACATAGTAACATAGCAACAGACATGGAGACATTGTCAGATGGTGCAACTCTATTCTAGAGAATATATATACTTTTTGTTTTACTTATAACTAATATGTACAATTAATACACATACACAGAGAGAATGAAGTTGTTCTCCCTCTTATAGGCAGTAATTCACAAAAGTCATGCTTTAAGTGCCTCTTCTTCAGTTTATCTGAACTAAGTCATATGTTTTCACACAATATATATAAAACTGATCAAAATCAAAAGCATATTTTAATATATATATATATTGTTTTATATAACATTTACCTCAGTGTGTTCTACAACTCATTTGTAAATGAGACCTGGCAGCCGCTACTGTATGTTGCATTTTACACTGCACGCCACTGAGCCTGATTGTGACTGGAAAATGCTGGATTTCTTCAACAGTATGTAAACCAAATTGAAGATTCAGGAGGAGACACTTAATGAGTAAACTAACTTTCAATATGATAAAGTAAACAGACAGAGACAACAAAAGATACCTTAGTACAAAAACAAGTAGCAACATTCCTATGAAACCACTGGGGCGAGATAAAGGCTACCAATTATCTCCATCATGGTCTCATTTGTGTATAATAATTACACCATACTGTCATCATTTCACTATGATACAGTCTGTTGATGTTTAAATATGTTCCATCAAGCGCCTTCACTATATAAGTGTTGTCAGAGTACAATTAAATCTGCATCTGCTCAATTTTTACTTTCATTTAACTTTTTTTTTTTTTGTGGTCACATTCTGGTATATACCACTTCGACAGATTTTCTTTTTTTTTAAATTCTACCTTCAAGCCTCTCTTTCTATTTTTTCTTTTTTTTTCTCCTATCCCCAACCTTCCACCATATGTCCCACTTGCACAGTTTAAAAATGACAGGAGGCCAGCGGGGTGTCAGAGCCATCAGATAGACACAGAGTACGCAGGATCAAGCATGGGGGCAAGGGTGGGTGGCAGGCTGTAATTTGTACTGCTGCCTGCTGTTTCCATCTGCAGGTGGATGACACACAAGTGCATGCGTGCACAAACACCCTCAGGCACACACTCAGACACACACACACGAAGACATGCTGCATCACACAGTCTGCAATGCCAGCCACACAGACACTCACTTTATTTCCATCTAAATGTCACAGAAAATTTATAGAGCACCTTTGGAAAAATCACTAAAAATTTAATGATAAATAATTATGTTCTATCAGTTAGGTTAAAACAACTCAGCTGGCTTTTTAAATGTCATCACAAAAACGTGTTTCAGGCACAGTGTTGTTTGGTTCCACCTAATGTAAAAAAAAAAAGAGAATTACTTAGTTAACCATTGATGCATAACCAACCAAACCACACTCTTACAGTTGTTTTACAATTGGTTTGTGGGTTAGTACTGAGTCTGCATCTTCAAAACTCTTCACAGTCAACACAACAGTCACAATTATGGACCAAAGTGTGACAACATTTGTGTTGCTTTCACACAAAAAGCAGTCAATGACTACATCCTTCAAATTTCCTGAATACTTTTTGTTTTACTCAAACACAAACAACCAACACAACTTTTTTGTAAACACTTACACTTCAAAACTCTTCAGTTTATGTTCAAAAACTAACATATGGACAGCAATTTGTTGTTGTTGATCAGGATGGAGTAAGGTGTGCTTTCTGTTTGTTTTTCACTGTATTACAGAATTACAGTACTTTGTTATCTTTACAGCATTTTTAACATTTACTGTATTGATACTGTATTACAGTATTATGAAGTGCTGCGTTTTGTTTTTATTTTGTGACAAGAAAAGAAAAAATGCCAAAAAAAAAGCCCACTGAAACCTTTCTTGCTGCATTTCTATGACTTGGTCCTGTAGAATACATTGTAGTACATTCTATGAAGAGGTACAAATCTTACTTTATTTTGCAATGAAAAGTTTCTTTGTCTGCTCAATACAGACATTTATTACACTATCAACAATTAAAAAACAACATATGTAAAAAAAAAAAAAACTAATCTAATTTACTAAAGGCTGCCATAAAAAGCATTGTGCGCTGCATGCTTGTTAGTTTTTTTAATCTCAGCGTGCTCTGACTGATACATCTGTCAATTGAAATCAAGTGTTGGTTTCTGCTGGAAAGATTTGCTTTTGTGTGTAAAATGAGCTGCTGTGCCCAGCAGTGTTTTGGTAAAGTTGACTGTGTTTTGAAGACTCAATATTGAACCCTGTACGTAACCAAACATAAAAATGATAATTTACATATAAAAGATTTAAATATATAACCGAAGCTGCTACTACTCTTTTTGGTCTATATTTTTAGAGTGTGTAATTTTCATTGCATGTCACATCTCCTGCACTACCTTTTGGTAGAATGTTGTTACATGTCAAAATAAATCAGATACTGGATAGTAGTGTGAATAGCTCACACAAAATATGTAGAAGTTCATCTGATGGTTTGAATGTGCATTGTGAAATAAATTCAAGTTGTTTTATGTTTATGCTGCAAGAATACATTACAGTTTTCTATTGATCCAGACCTTCAGTCTGATTTGGGTTAGAGTAGTCAAAGCATTTTGATTCCCCGTGAGTTAAGCTCAAACATTAGTAGTGTGTGTACATTAATTGGGCCTAATTACGTTGTCTTGACTTAGTTGGAAGTTTTACTACAATGACAAATAAATCACTAATCAATCATCATTAATCACCTTTACTATTTTCTAATTTACCAAAGAGCTCTAGCTTCAGAGAACACTGATGTTTTGCCATGTTTTGCTATTAATTAAAACTAAGCCCATAAATACCATCCCTTTACAAGTCTGAGCTCTGTTTGAGGCATTATTGACACAATTATAATATAAATCACACTCATAGTGGTAGTACTCATACTTATTACAGCAAAGCTATTATGTTCTCATGTGTACCTGTACAGCGCTCTCCCCCCAATAGTTGCCAGGTTGCTGAAAACACTCAAGTCTGTCATGTTGTCAGGCCAAGACTGGATGTTCAAAAAGCCTAAATGGGGACACAGACACACACATGTACAGTACACAGGTTATAATGAGTCACCAGGACTGACAGACCAGAATCAGCTGTCTATCATATCCTCTACTTCACACAGTGACAAGAATAAAATGAGTAGGGAGAGTTGGCATGTTTCTAGAATTAGCAACATTCCAGGACGCTAGTAACCACACCACCTGAGTCTCATCAGAAAGCAGCCAAGCACTTCTAAGCCTGAAAAATGTTACACTGTAGGTGAAGCAACTCCAGAAAGGATTTTGGTGCCAGCTATGACAAGTGTAAAGTTTGATATATCAACATTTTTGCATTTCCTTTATGTGCCTCTGAACTGTTGAATCATTTAGAGGAGTAAATGAAGAGTTGAGAGGGTGGCTGTGGCTCATTTAGGATTTTCAATAATGTATTCAGAAATATAAAATATTTAGTAGAGGAATGGTAGGGGGTTACAATCCCCAAGCCTACACCAGAGGACAAACAAAACTATTGGGTGAGGCAGTGAAACCAAAGAAAAATGAGAAGAGATGAAGAGGGAGAAGGTGTTATTATGGGGGAGTTCTTGTAAATATGACAACAAAGACATGCCGATGGTAGAAAACATATTGCGGGTGCTTTATCAGTTCATAGACATGGTTTTGTTTGTTACATAAATCCTGGCTGAGCAGCAGTATGGTATGAGTGACTGTTTGATGAAGAAATTAGAAGAAAAAAGTCAGGTAATTGTGAGGAATCACACACCAGGGCTCATTCAAATGGACCTGAGCTGAATTTGATACACATCCTTTATACTACAGTTACTGATACGTCTTAAGCAAGAGAGCAATAGTTATTGCCAAACAGGTGGAAAAATCAAAATAAATTACATTTTATTACAATTTTCCATAATGGAAAACAATGTTCATTTTTAATATACAGTATCAACTTTTTAACTGTTTTTCTTTTCATGGAAAATATACAATATGGGCATAAATAATGTCTGCTATTATGATAGACCAGTAATAGGAATTAATTCCATTATTAAGTAATTGGTGATATTTTTAGGGTGCTAAGGGCCTCTTAGCCCACAGGCAGCAGTGGCATAGAATTGTTAGCATTACACTTGTAGACACTAATTGCCTTAATGGAAAAACCTGCAGTGTTCAGGCACCTCACAGCTCCACCATAGTGCTCTTCCGGGGAATAGGGGTGCTTCCTAATCAAGGTAACAAGCTGCCTGCTGCACACTGTGCTAATGTAATATTGGGCTAACAGTATACATAGCCTATACCTGTACAGTGTAGTTACAGATTGTCTCTCCAGACATCAAACCTGAAAGATTAGACTAGAAATGTTACATTAACACTTTCACAACTTTTTTTCCTGAATTGGATGCTGCTCAGAAAAGGTTGAAAGGTTGCCATTTTGTATTTCTGAAATGCCTGGGTAGAGAGGGTGGATGAATGATGTTCATCATTCTCACCTACTACTGCTGAGATGCCATTCACTAATGGCAATGACATTACTGAATGGCAGTTGAACAATGACAGCATGTAGAAAAGTGAAATGTGGAGTAGAGGTGTCTCAACTCTTGTGTCTGAAATTTGTCTTGTAAGGTTTTGATTTTCACATTTAATTTCAATGAGTTTGGTTTCACATATTCATATATTGGATGAATCCAGTAATGCCCATCTAGCTAGATCCTGATGCTGTTTATATAGCTCTGACATAAATACCCATTGCTGTTCAAAAGCTATTAACAACACATCAGTAAACTACATTGTTGCAAATGGTGACATGTTCCTTCATTATGATGAACACGGACACTGCAGTTCCTGTTGACTCATGCACCATTCTTGCTCCCTGGTGCATTATTATTATTCTGTTACCTACTGTTTGAGTACCATTTGATAAAAAACTACAGTGCCCTAATGTTTTAGAAAATTGCCTAGCCTTTCTCACACATTTTAAAGGATTTACTGTATGTCTTCAGTAGGAATTAATGCTTGGGGCTGAGTGCTACAGACAAGTTGACAGAAATATAGAATAACAAATGTGACCTTAGAATTATAAGGTTCTATCTGACATTTTTGACCAACATGAGTTATTCATTATTCTTGGACAAGTTCTTAACATTTTGTGTAGGTTTATTTACTTTTTTCTACATTATTGATCCTAAAATTTGAGAAAAGAAAAGGGCCTATCTCCAAAATCAATCTCAAACTTGGTACTATAAGGTTCCATCTACAAAGCACCAATCAGTGCTTGGAATGTAAACGAGAGGACCAATCAAGATCCACCTCATTACCATGTGACCTCACTGCTTGGTAAATGTGAGCTGAAAAGATTATAAAATGTTGCTCAATCTTTGAAGCCTACAGATTGTTTATTTTTTTCAAAATAATTATGAATGACATTTATACAAATGCCAATTGAGTTAAAGTCAGTTTTTTTATTGTGTTTGAACTCAGTGAGAAGTTGATTTTTACCTTTACCTACCATGCTAGTCAGCTAGCTGTTTACGTTTAAATTAAACAGCACAGTTGTCAGTAATGATTACTGGTATTATTATGGCAGTTATGGTTACTCTGATTACATAACAAATGACTGCAACAGCAGCTAAAGTTTTAATGTGTAAGAATATGAAAAACATTCAGGCTGCTAGCTGCTGATGCTAATTCTACCTGCTGCAAACTGGGTTTGTGTGTTTAACATTGGCCTGTGTGCCTAAGTGATGACAGTGAAAAGCTCAGACACTGACAGAGACCCCAGTTTGTCAAAAAATAAGTAAAAAGAAAAGAAAAAAGAAGTACATTTTGGAAACAGAAAAAGACAAGGAAGGTCCTGAATGCAAAGGACAGAGACTGCAACAAAAACAAAACAAAGTAGAACAAGATCTTAAATTTTGTTTTAGTAAAACTTGATTAACTGTATTATTAGTTTAAGTCTTTCATTTCAGTGCAAAAATATAATATAATTATGTTTAAATTTAAAACATGCAGCTGAATTTTTTCGTGTGCCCCAATATTGTACTGACTTCCTTCAGTAGTTCCTACACTGACTTTGTGTATTAAAACAAAATGAGACTGATCTGTCTACTTTATTCAACAAAATCATCACTTTCTCTGAAGCCTCACTAAAAAATGAGTTCTCCAAGTTAAAAGATTCTATCTGAAAATAACCCAATCAAAACCCCTTTTTGTTTAAAAAATGTTTAAAAATGTTTAAAAATGTGACAGGATTTTGCTATTATATGTTCAAAGTATATTAAGGGTGTCTGTTATTTTGACAAATTAAAGACTAGATATCATTTTTTTAACTAGGATGTCAAAACTTTGAATCTCAATGACACAAAACCACTTGGAATACAGATAGAACCTTATGATTCAAGGTCATGAAATATTGAATAACATCCTGAAAAAATGGAGGGATGTGCTAAGACAACCACAGTGATACAATACATACAGTATGCAATAACACTAGTCAAGGGCATCTGAGAGCACTAAATCTTGGTTCTGTTGGGTGGTATATGTTATGGGGAGAAAAAAATGCATTTAGTCTTGTTTTAATCTTTTTGTGTCTTCACCCTCTTCTTACTTCTGTGGATGAGTGGTTTTATGCAGAAAAAGTGAATTGAAAAGATCACTGACATCAGCAGCCTGTATATCAGGAGTTTATGTTCTGCTGAGAGCCACATCAGTGGCACACCAATGCACATTGCAAATTACACCATGGAGACACTTAGAGAAGAAGACCATGAGCTCACAAGCAAAGGTTAAGAGTGCTTAAATTGTGGTGATTACATTCCGAGTCACAACACTGAGAAAGCCACTTGTGTGAAATTGCATGAGTTGATCGCCCACTCTTTAGCTGAAACCTGACCTGGTAATATGTCTTTGAAGATGCTATAAAAGAAAAGCAAGAATAACAGAGAGAATGGAAGAAGAAATGAATTGGAGAGAAAAAGACCAGTGTGCTTTTGTGTAAGATGATAGCTGTTTTCCTACACAGCTCATTTGAAAGCAAGAGCAATGCTAGTTGTGACCTTGGGGTCACAGAGGCAGGTTGGATGCCTCTGTCAAAAGTCACGTTCTCTAGACAGCTTGGAGAGATGACAAGCTGAGCAGACACATATTTCTGACTACATAGTCAATGGTTTATGTCACCATCACCAGCTCTCACCTTGCCATCACCCACCCCATAAAAAAAAATCCTTGGGAGTCCATTTTTTATTTTAAATTGATGTTATCACTCTTGGCATTAGCACTCATCACATCAGATCTTTATCAGATACACAAAAATGCATTCAGGAGCAAATCAGAGCCAGATTTGTGAGGCTCCATGAAAGACACAAATGTTGCTGTGCTTTTCATACATCTCGAGCTCACAATCTGGAAGTGCAAACTGATTACGCTATTACAGTAATGACTGAGATCGCTTACTAATCACATTTTATGGGTGAAGGAAAGTTTAAAACCATTTTAATCTCTCATCACCATGTTGTCCTCTATAATAATTTTGTTGGGCTGCAGGTTTCTTTATGTGCTGTGAAGGACTAGGGATACTGAGTAACTCTTTCAAATCATTTATTAGTTTGTTTAGTCATGTTTGATCAATACATATTGGCAGTTTTTTCGCCCTTTCCTGTCTGTTTTCTGTGTTTTTGTGAAGTTTGTGGTGCTTGTGGTAAAAGGATCAGTCCGTTGTCGACCAATGGATCACAACTTGTTGAAAAGACAAACAGCCAAATTAAGTGGGTTTAATTTGGGGGGTTGACCTTTAAAGGAGCCTACAAATTAGCCATAAATACAGCTCTTGAGTTAGTTGCTATTTTCCATCAAAGGACATTGACATATTCATTAGATCTGGTCTTAGATTTACTTTAATTGATGATCATTTTTGATACACAAGTTATTAGCTGGCTCACTCTCATACCTGAACTATCTACAACAAAGCTTCCTCCTTTTCATAGCAGAATGGTTTGCTTTTAATCACATTTAGCTCATGCAGATGATCAGAAGGATGTGGTGGCACCATGGAAGTGCCAGCAGGTAGGAAAACACAGTACAGGCAAGAATCAGCCACTATCACTACATTTATCACCCTGCATATCACCATTAACAAATAATTACCATCAATTATATTCTTACTATCAGTTGTAAAGGAGGTAAAACATGTAAGAGAAATTATTTCTTCCAGTGTGTATTCCAGAGACACCTTAACCACAAAAATATGATAAATGTAAACTGCTACATAAAGACATAAACATAAAATGTGTATTTTAAGGGGAAGAGGAGATACTATTTCATGGGCCTTCTGCTTTTTCTGAAACTATTTCATAACTCAAGAATGTCACAGACAATTTTTCAACAGTAATATTTTCTAATTTCATGAGGAATTGTCACATTGAAGAAACAAGGTTTCTTTCTGATGGCATTGTCAAACGTCTAGGCTGGAAGGATGACAGTGTACATGCAGCTCAGAAATGGGGGTGGCGTAGAGGAGCTGGAGGATTAACGATGCACACCGCATGTTCTGGATCTTTTCTTCATGGTGCGTGAAGGGAGAACTGGGACTGTGGGACTCAAGGCTAGGGATTCCCCGAGGGAGAAGCAGTGAAGAGACAGAGGAGATTGAAAGACTCATCTGATATTCATCTTATGCTGCTATGTCTGTCCTTGGTGTCGACAGTCTCGGGGGGCGAGGGGTTGAGGTAGACTTGAGCAAATATGCATGCACACACACACTCACACACATCACATATATGCACATTATAAATGGCATTAAGTGCAGGAGAAGGGGTACATTTTTATTTAAATATTTATATTTGTTCATTTGTGTCCATGTACATATGTACATGCTGTACAAGTGATATTACTCACCTGTGATCTCCCGAACAGTGCGGAACACATTAAGTTTTTCTGGGTCCAAAGCTTCAATGTTGTGATAGACATCCCTGTGAATGGTAATGGGAGATCAGAACAATACATACAAAAAGAGAAATAACAAAGCATCTGCATTTTATACAGCATAGAAAAGAGATGCACAGAATCCTCTTAATAACAGCAAAGGGAAGTGAGTTGCACTTAGACAGGCATAGAAAATGACAATTTAGAATACCAGATCAAATCAGTAAAGCATGTGATTTATGTGTAATATGTGTTATTTTTTCTCTTGCTTAACTTGCTAAAATATTTGCGTATAATTACATGCATGCACACCCATCTATACATAATATACGTTTGCTTTGTCCTCTACAGTCACACACTAGAATCTAACACACCACACTTGTACAACAGTTTTCCTTTTGTTCTCTTTAGACTAATTCATGAGCATATATATACTGTATACCAGCACTTTTCTCACTCTCGAGGCACTTATAGCTTACTCACTTGCCACTTGCCAGCACTGATACCATTAGTGATATTCTTTTAAACAATTACTACCATGCTTAAACTTTATTTTTAAGCTTTTGACGAACACTCTCAAGCAATATGCCTTATTAGTGGAATAAGTAAACATAACACAGAAAACAAAAAAACACATGTATCATTATTTGCAAGGTGTTTGGACCCATTTTGAATACCTAGTACCCCATATTAATACCATCAATCCTGATGCTAACATATACCCTATAGACACAACAGAAAGTCCAAGCATGAATATAGTTCTAGTATTTCATCCCCTGTTTTATTATTCCGAGAAGCTGAATATTCTCAACTCTCACCCTTTGATTCCAGTGATGAGAAAAACCAGGTTGCCGTTGATTTTGGTGCAGTTGACAAACTTGTCAATGTTGCTAGAGTCCACCGTCTGAGCAGCCTGTAGACTGGCTGTCCCGATGCCATCACATGCTGGACCACACAGTGTGAAAGCAAAATGCATTTGTTTAATTAGATGTCCTTAATAATCTCAACACATTACTGCATAGCATAGACAGCAAAATATGACCATAGATGATACATCTGTTAGTCTCTCTCTCATCTCAGTGGTATTCTGGGTATTTCTCAAAATAAAACTTCCGTACAAAACTTCTGCTACTCTTCTTCTACTGCACAAAACTTAAGAATTTATAGCTGATCGCTGCAATAGAAGAAGACCTTTGCAAAAGATGAGGCCTGGTTCAAAAAGTGGTTCACCTTTTGGGCAGATGTCAGTACAAGGAATGCACATCTTAATGCGGTTCTCTTCCACCTCCATCTTGTTACTGGGGCACGCCCGCACACAGGAGCTATGGTCCACCACAAAGTTATCTGAAAGACAATTTGTAGAAGTTGTAAATGTCAAATATAGATGGCTGCTGTTTTTCACACGGGAACATGTTAACAGAGAAGTGGCACTTGGTGTAGGCAATCACATCAAAACACATAGAAGTGCTGAAAGTCACTTTCTTTCACTTTGTCTGTCTGATGTTCACCTCACTGCACATGAACTGCATTAAAGGGTGAAGCCTTAATATTTGGTCCTTTAGCATATCATATACACTAATTGGTGATAAAAACTTTAATGTGACATTATCATTCAAATGATAATTATTAAAATGACTTACTATTACAAGAATAAGTAAAATGTCATACCATACCTTCATTAAAATTGCAGTTTAATTTTTTTTTGTTGATTTACATATTTATTCATAAAGTTCAATTGAAAATATCATATGCTGACCTTTTGATATATAATTTTCAAAGCAGTTGGTCAAACTCACAATGTGTTTATCTACTGTGCTTTTATTCTGAATTTTATTTGGATCCTGTTTTGTTTATAGAAGTCAAATAGCTGTCTGGAAGTTCTGGGTGGTCATGAAGGCTAGCAAGCCAACAACAAAATTACAGGAATATGTGAAATTAACCGACACTCTGAAAGAGGAAAAGTACACGTAGAAACAAAAACCAAAAGAAAACAATACTTCACCTGAAATATGCACACAGCCATGACTTACAGCCACTCATTTTATCACAATAAAGATTGAAATATATACATTTTATATCATATGTCTGTCTAAAAGTAACACTGTGCTCAAGCTCAACTCCCCCTTCCTTCCCTGCCGGTTGGCCTTTTCAGTGATGTTGAGAACAGCATGGAGCATCCACAATTAGGGCAGAGTGACTGGTTAGCAGCTGGCTGGACCATGGCCACAGAATAGAAGAGTAATACCAGGACTAATAATAGTGCAAAGCAGTAAAAGGAGAAATGATTATGTCCTGTTTCTTTATCACCAAGGCTTTGTGAATAGCAGTTACCCCAACCTAGAGGTTGTTTCAAGGTAAACAACTCATCAAGAAGAATGAGTGCTGGGGTGAGACCTTGACCAACTGTACGTCTAGGGTGACCAGATGAGAATGGATAAAAATCAGCACAGGGGTGTAGGGGTGGTCACAGTGGGCGAGGCCTCCAGTACATTACATTCAGTGTCAATGAACGATAAACCACGTCAAAACTCAGTGCTAAAATGTATAACTTTTGTTCATGAATTCAACTGTGTGTCATTAGGACAAATAAAGACAATGACTGTCTTGTATGTAACAGTGTGTAAATCATTTTCTGTTAATTTTATTTTATTAATTTCATCAGTGCAGTGCAAATCTCATATGTCTGCATGACACATCAGATAACTCCCTCTCAATGCTCTTCAATTCAGAATTGGATTACAAGAGCAGCAACAGTAATGTTTACCTCAGAAAGTCACTATATAAGCTCAATAATAACATGCTAGAAACAAATCTAGTATTCCTGAGTTCAGTTGACTCACAATGTTTATGTGTAGTTAAATTTCACAGCAGTCATTCACATTTTCATGAAATAACTGAATCAATGACTCAAACAAGTGGTTTAATTTTTAATGTCAGAAAGATTAAAATTTATAGAATGATTTGAGTAACATCAGACTCTAAGACTTATAATTTGTTATTAAAATTATGAAGATCAGTTTGTGCAGATGGTGATATGAACTGCAGCATTTACATGAAGCATGAACCGTTACACACAGGTCACAGGTATGTCACAGTTATTTTAATGCCTTTTCAGCAGCAAGATTGTCATTAAGCTGTAGGATCTTACAAACACATATTTTTATCACAAATTCCTCCTGCAGTTGTGGCTGTATTCTCCGTCATCTGCTTTAAAACAGGTCGAATGACATTAGCAATCCATCATTTATGATAGCCTAATCAGTGCAATAGACAAGTGAAAACACTTCATTACTCTTAAATATTTTACAAAAATGAACAAGACGTTTTTTAACAACTAAAAGCAGAAATTATAGCTTACAAAAGTAATTTGATCAGAATATTTTCACGGATTCAGAGGGTAAATAGGTAAAAATAAACTATTGAGCTACTAATTCATGTAGACTAATTGCTAATTTAATGAAAGTTCTCTCATTTGAATTTAGAGTCCTCTACATGTTATTTTGGTGACAGCAGCAGCTTGTTGCATCTCTGTTATGTTATTAATTATTCATGACAATTTGGCACTGCTCCAAAAGACAACACACTCAGTGCAGCATTTTTCAATATTACTGTGTCAGCAAGTCAGGTCAAGTAGAGACTCACATCATACAGGCAGCTCTTGTTTCAGTTTGTTCTTACTATTATCTTAATGGTTAATCTTCAGGACAATTTGGACAAGATTCAGGATTAAGGACAACTGCTTGTAATTTGGGAATGTTCCAAATTTTTCAGGACAAAGTTATTTGGTATTTAATCATGGATCATGGATCATCATCATTAAATTCAGATTAAGAGTTGTGGCTCTAGCTGGCTAAGGTATTCTGCAGATATCCGTAGCCCGATGCAAGAAACAATTTAGATATTTAGAAAAATGACTAAATATGTTACTGGCAAGCCCCAGGAAAGCTTCGCTACAGGTTCACCAGCCAGTTTCTGCCATCTGTAATGGTTGCAGGCTCATCCATAATCCACTCACTGCATGTCATGGCCCATATTTACAAGTCTGTTAGGTCATTCCACACCACTGCCATGTGTGAGCAGGGCTAAGATTCAAACTGCCTCTTCAGTGAGGAGGGCTATGACTTGTGCCATAGAATAATGAGGTTTGAGCAGGCAGGTGACATGCACAGACGCAAGTCATCCTTGGTGCCAACATGTTATAGATTTTGGATTTTAAAGACAAACATTTGTACTTCAATAGTTGTGAGAACCCTCATTTACATAATACATCATCATCACAACCTTAATCATTACAACTAAATGCCTACCCTGACCTCTTATCCTCAATTTAACCTAGCCACCCCAACCTTAACACCAAGTCTTGACTGTTAAAAATCCCTTTGTCAAGGTGAAGGCCGACAACAGTGTCCTCATTTTGCAACACTATCCTCATTCTGAGGTCTACCAGGTTCTCTACCTGCTTGTGACTGCTTTCATTGTCTAAATTTGTTTTGTTTTTTTTTTTTTTGTTTTTTTGTTTTGTTTTTATTCTATTTTATTTATTTATGTGTCTGTCCATCCTTTTTTTTTAAAACAGGGGCCTCGCTGTAAAGGAGCATGAACCTACCTTGTATAAATAAAGGTTAAATAAATAAATAACAATTCAAATTGTCCCTCACAACTACAGACAAACAAGAAGACAAACACACATACACACAGGTTATCTTATGAGAACATAAGACAAGCTGTATTTATAGTGGCAATATTTTCCATGGCCAATGTCGCCAGTAATGAGAAGGTTATGAGAAGCTTAAGAGTAAATGTAATTCAAGCTCTCCCAGTATCTAATTGTTGCTCTTGATCATGGTAAAACTTTGATTTGTACATGAGGGCACAGCAGTGGGAAGAGGTGATTGCATTTATCTGTTCAAATGCAAATAAGGCATTTAAAGAACATAGCTGTTCTTGCTGCTCTAAAGGGATGAGTGTACACTTCGCTTGCATATGAATCCATGATAATCAGTATGTGAAAATGCACCTGGATGCACGTGTTTCTGTAAAGAGGAATATAATGTGTAAATTTGACAGTAATGCAGTAATCCACATGCATTGTGTCCCTTTCATGTTACTTGTGTTTTATACTGTGCAGCATTTATCAACTGATCAACGTTTATCTAATCTTCAGAGACAGCAGTAGTGGGTGGGATTTAATATCACTGAATTGGTTATTTAACTGTATTTATTGTATTTAATTATATCTATATATTGTATTTAATGTAATACATTTATTTGCCATGGGAAAAACACGCATTAACACAAAAAGCAAGCCATATTGACAAACAATAAATTAAGCACTCATTATTTCTTAATTCTTAAAAAGAAGAAAAATCTGGACATTTATCAGTGTAAATAATTTGTTTTCAACTTATTTAGAGACATATAATCAGTGGTGTGTTGTGTTGTCCTCATCTTTCTGTTTATTTTCAATCACTAAAATCATTTGTTGAGCCATCAACTTGACAAGAGGATCTAGTTTGTAAGGTTGTAAGTGAGTAGTGTTCACTTGCAATAGGAAACAAAGAAAGAAGCTACAGTGAAAATTTAAAACATGGCTTAAACATATCTGCTCCATTTGCAAAAACCAAGGTGATTGTGGGTGAAATTGATAGAAAACAACAAAAAAAAGAACCTTAAATGTTGTGAATAATGTCAAGACCTTTAGCTTGCCAGGTCTCAAAAAATGCAGAGTGATCCAATTCCATGTTGATGTCAAAAATATCTATTATGCTCATTTAAATATGTCAATGGGCCTCATGCAAGAACCACTCGTACAAACAGTTTTGTTCTTAAGATGCACGTACGAGTGATGTAAGAGCGTTTGTGGCATTCATCAATTTTCTCATAGAATTAAATTAACATTAAATTAGAATTTCTGAACAAAATTTGATGAATAGATCATATCTGCCTTTCTTCACAGGGGAGAAACTTACATTTATAATGTCCTAATCTAAATTAATTAAATAAACAGAGAAGTAAATAATGCAATGATATTAATATCATATTTTTTTTTACTAAAACAAACTTAATGTAAAATGAATATGCTGTTGACCATATTATTGTATTTACTGAAAGGTTTTTTTTTTTTTTTTTTTTTTTAGATTTTATGATCTTATTAGATTTTTATGGCCATATTTTGGCACAGCAACTTCTACATTTCAGTAGTTGCTAGGGAACTTCTCTCATTCTGACAGCTGCCTCTGTGTCTCTGCAGGTATCTGTCTAGTATCATCTTGCGTTGCAGCTGACTGTATAACATCACCTGTAGATTATAATATTCTCAGTGACTGTCACATCCCTTGACCGCCTCCCATCACAGAGCGCTTTGCTTTAGAAAGACATTTCTTAGCATCTAACTTCACTTCAAAGCATCCCCTCTTCTGTCACAGTGCAAAACTGCTCTGATGACACGTCATTGGAAGCTGGATTCATATTTTCTAATTGTATTGAGTCCCCTACTACTAAGTTTGTTATGTTTTTGTCTACTGATTACTGATGAACATTTTTGTGAATGAAACTCACCTACAAATGGAGTGGAACATGGCGCCTTATATGGCAATATTAAGGGCATCCCTAATGATAACATCATATGAACGCGCACCTACTCATGAACAGGTAACATTCATCAGGCTGAAACAAGTGATTTACGACAAGTTCAGGCAAGCGAGTTTGTTGAATCCAACTTGGAACACTCATACAAGCAAACAGAAAAAGTAAGACTTTTAGGATAAAAATATGAAAATGTTCTTGCATGAGACCCAGTGTTTTTTATAAGTATAATAAAAATAATTATGTTTTTTTACAATAACAGCTAGGATCATAATCATTGTATTATCATTGCACAGCAGTACAGCAGGTGTGTGTTTCAGTATTTGTGTATTTGTGTCCAGGTGGTAAGACTTACGTGGACACTTCTTGACACAAAAAGCTCCATAGGTGTACTTTGCCCGGGGGTTATGTTCCAATTGGAAGGTGGTGGGGTTGTAGACAAATGGCTGAGGGCACTGGGTCACACATGCCCCACTGTCATTGAAGTTGGTGCAGGCCTAAACACACATACACACACACACACATACACAAAGTGGTGGAAGATGTATTTAGATCCTTTACTTTATTTAGGGAATTTCAAAAAAATTAAAACAAAACAAAACAAAACACCTTTAGTGATGGTGTAGCATATAGAGAACATGAGATTTTGGTGTAGGAGTATGTGTGCCTTTATTAACCAACATAGTGCACAACATTAGTACTCGTGCTTGAACATGATGAGTAGATGAAAACATGAATACAGCAGATTTGAACTGAGATTTCCCTCCAGTGCACTGAGTTAAATGGCGCTGATGGAAAATGATCTGCATGCACCCAATGAAAATATCACTGGAACATAGTCACTGTGATTAGATTTCTTGCAAAATAAAAATATTGATGTTCATTGTAAACACAAGGTTGATAGTACACAAGTTAACCTTGCAAAACATGTCATACACATAATGTTCCCTAATATTTGCACACACAGATCTGGTTAGGAGATTTTTGAAAATGAGAAGCATTCTGAAAATAACTATACCACTTTGGACCTTTTCTAAAGGTGCTGTCACAAATAATTTGGCTAAATAATAATAAAATAAATGTATGCCGGATGACTTCTTACCATGTGCAGAACACAAATTATGAAGTGCAATAGTTCCATCCAGACCGCTTTGGCAGTTGTTGTCTGTTAGCTAAACCACACTAGTCAGGTTCGCCCCTGACGGATAGCACATATAGTATAATGAACACAAATAAGAAACTAGAAACTAGAGCCCGAAGAGCCTCCAATGTCATTTATCTGTTGTTTAGGTGTGGTATTTCCAGTGAATTACAGTGACACTGAACATAGATCAGTGGGACAGACAAAAAATGTGTGCCAACATTGATGAACCTAAGTAGAGCGTGTACTGAAATCACACCAAACAGTATGTCAAACAGTGATTCCAAAACCGAACTATATTGATACATGGATTATGATCGACAGTCTTGACAGTCAGTCAAGACTTTGCTCTCTCATTTGGAATGTCGTTCAAAATGACTTCCTCATTTATTCATTCTTCATTCTTATGATGAACTGTCAGTAAGAGAGAAAAATAGACAATGACAGAGGGAGACAAGCAGAGGGATAGTGTTTGAATTTGTAATAACATTAACCTGTCATCCACGAATGTAAGACTTTATAAAGAGTGATTTAAAAAAAATATGTATATATACCTTTTTGGAAATAAGGTCAAAGACAATTAATACATTTGATAAGAGACAATCAAGGCTTTGCTCTCTCATTTGAAGAGCAGTTCACAATGGTTTCCTGATTTATCCATCCTTGAGTGTAATAAAGGATGAAGTATGCAGAATCAATGAGCAAGAACTCGCCTATCCAAAAGCAGGCAGAGGAGCTATGTAAGTGATGGGCTCTGAATTACAAGCACAGAAACAGTTCAACACACAGAGGGATGAAAATAAAATGGACAAAGCATGCAGCGAAGAGCTGAGATGGAGGAGGGCTTTGTGAAGTCTGTATTTAACAATGACATTCATGTCATGAAGAAATGTCATTTAATGATATCTGCCATACAAGTGACAATTCAACATAAAAAATGAGATTGGAAAGTACCCTGAATCATATAAGGAAAAAGTCACCAGTAGAATGTGTCAAGTTTGTGAAAAACAGGACATATAAGGTGGCTGTGCATGTGCATGTGTGTGTGTTCACTTACAAAGCAGTCTGTGTCCTTTGGACCAAAGCAGCCACCTGCACACTCACGGTGGCAGCAGTCACTCACATAGGGGCCGAAGCAACGGCCGTCACACTGCTCTGCACACACTGTCTTTGTTACTGTGGAGTGACAGATGTAGAAAAGATATAGAGAAAGAAAAAAATACATGTATCATTAACAAGTAAACTACAATAATTATTTCTTAATTGTGAATTATTTCTCTTGTTCATCTGTCCATGAAGAGATCCCTTCTTAATGCAATTCCAATGTCCACTTTCTGTGCTAAAATGCATTTGCAACTTTAGCCAAAACTATTATGCCTCAGTTGTCTGAGTTGGCCAAAACAAGTGAGGATCTTCAAAAATGACTCTTTGTAATTTCTTTTTAGTACAAAATTACCTCTTCTAGTCTCAGTGAACTATATTTCATTGATGAGGTGCAGTAGAGGAAACACAAAGTGCAAATTTCACACTTCATATTAGTTTTGGCTGAAGTTCAGAATGCATTTTTTTGCACACAACAAGGACTATGGATTTTATCCCTCATCTCTTACATTGAAATTGCTTAAGGTAGGGATTTCTTAATGGTCTATAGGAACAATGGGAACAATTACAGTGAGCAAACTGTACATGTGGCCATCTGGGTGCTGTTTTAAGACAGACTTGAACAAAAATGTGAACCTACCCTTTAAAAGTAGAATCATTGTAAAACTTCAAGAAAAATGGTCAAGGATACTGAATAAAAAACGGCAATATAGAAAACGAATGTGTTCTTAGAGGATTGTTCTCCTTTAGTGAGTCACTCAATTTGTCACCTTCTGCTCTGGCAATATATAAAATGTGGGTGTCAAATACTGCAGGTTAAGCTTTTCAAGTGAACTGAATTGGAATTAAATTAATTTTAGACAGAAAAGCTTCCACCTCAAATGTCTGTGCACTATATTCTTTCACTGCAGGATGCTGAATACACAGCTGGATAGCCAGTTGTAAGTCTGACTGTCTAAAAACTGCACAGCTATTGTCTTATAAGCATGTGAGACCTGGATAACTCCAGCAGACTTCGCCACTTTTGCAAGTTTCCCTCCCAATTTCAAACATTAACATTTTATTTTACATATTATCAGACAACCATAAAACAAGTGAGACCAGATATTTCTCATACTCAATAACTCAATAACTCAATAACTGAAATGTTTTATTCAAGATAATCAGCTCTGTTCTTAGTGATCCATCCAATAGTGGTGAAAAATATAAGGTATCACATTTGACCTGCCCCTTGAATGTGTCCATATTTGGTGGTAATCCTGCATCTGTAACTCAGTTTCAAAATGTCAATATTTCACATTGGGTGAAATATTCCTTTTAAAATAGTTTTTAAAAGGAGTATTCCCTCCTGTTAGTCATTTTATTCTATTGAATTCTATTGAATATTAACAGTTCATTTAAGACCATTACTAAAGAAATACATTCTGCACCCCTTCTAAGTCAGAAATTATATACCAATTTAAAAAATTACCATTTTTATCTAAGGTGCTTGACAAAGTGATTTGAACACAATGAATTTATTTTACGTTTTTTAAGTTTTAAGTATAGCTTTAGAGGCAGAGAAAGCCTTTGCTAAGGTCACCAGTGACCTTCTGGTTAATGACAGAGGTGATTGCTGAGTCCTTGTTCAATAAGTTTTGTACGCAGCTTTTACACTGTTCACGCTGTTCCCCTGCATCACTTAGAAACTTGTGTAATCCTTAAGGGTACTGCTCTAAATCTGTTGCCTTTCTGATGGAACTTTCTATGTTAAAATAGGAAACTCAAGTTCCCTCATAACAGTAATCATGTTCCCCATAGATCCATTCTTGGACTACCTGTATTTTCAATACACACACATGTTCCCTCTTAGTCAGGTTATGCTAACCTTCGATCAGTGAATGGGGTTATTTCCAGATCTTCAATGGTGACAAAAGGAGACCAGGGCCTTTGCAGGTAGAGCCCCCAGACTTGGGAATACAGTGGGAACTGCTTATAGTGATCATGGTTACAGTGATCAACTACTTATATGGATGAAAAAGCTTGAGACAGAAGCATTTCTACATTTCTTTACAGCATGTATCTGGGTCTTGTTGTACATGACATATGGAAAAAAATAAACTTTTTTTTTTTTTTAACCTTATTCCCATGATACATGTACGATATATACTAAGTGGCTACAGCATCATTGTTACTTTGTGGTAACCCGTCTACTTCCGGCTGGTTACCTGAGGCTGGTGCTGCATGCACATTGAAATCATGATGGGAAAAAGAAAGTTGTTTCCTCTCAATGAAGAATATAGTCTCCTTGAAGCTAATGACAAGCTGCCAAAAATGAGCCAATGAGATGCAGCAGCAAAACAACAAGCGTTCGAAACAGCTGCACTGTATTTTGAAACGTCAATAAAATTCAGTAGTGACGCTGCCTGTTGCATTACTTTATATTCATGCAATAGATATACAAATGACAATTAGATGGTAATCAGCATGAGAAAAAAACAAAACAAACAAAAAAAAAAATTGGTTATAATAATCATCCGCTTATAGTGATCCATTTGACCCAGACAGACATGATCACTATAAACAGTTTCCACTGTACTGTACTCAGCCCACTGAGTTAAGATAGGCTAAATTTGTAATGTCTTATAAGTCCTTTCTTAAAGCATTATTTTTATAAGAAAGCCTGTATGCATACTTAATATGCCTCTTGTGGTTTTATTTTTCCATCCTTAAAATTTTATATTATCCCCTGCTTTTAACTTTATAATCTTGCATGTTTGATTATCTCATTGTTTGTCTTTATGATCCCATTGTTTGTTTTTATTTGCATTTGACATTGCCTTCATTATTTGCTTTTCTCTTTTCTCTGAAAAGTACTTTGTAACTATGTCAAGAAAAGTGCTATACATATAGTTTTATTATTATTATTACTGTGTTTGTGTCTGTGTGTGGCAGGTTCAACGTCTCTGCTCCATACTCACAATCTTCAATCGTGTTTCCGTCTCCCAGCTTGCTCCTGTGAGACTTTCTCACTGGATGTGACAGAGACATAGCGATTCCTATCTGATTGAATGTAATGCCATCCCTTCATGGTGAACGCCTGTCCACCCTTTCCTCACATGCCTGTTGAAGTCATATGGGCTGCCATATGCCTGTGTGCCGCCACACTTCTTGACAGTCATATGTAAATGTACACAGGACTCTGCCATTTCACAGATAAAGAAAGCTGGTAATAGACACAGCTTAAGTGTCTGCAGTGGGAATTATATGATAGAGCGGGAAAACGTAACTAAGTTTAAAGCCACTGGGAACTGGAAGTGGAATTAGCACAAGAAACAGTTACGTACACTTGCTGCTGAGAGATGTTTAAGTGTGCACAAGCATAAGTTTGTGTGTGTGAGGGCAGTATGTGAAATATGCACATCATAGCACTAAAACGGGCATATTTCTCATAGTAGAAGAAAAGTACAGCCACTTGTCACTCAATAAGACCATACTTATTTCAATAATTGCTATTAATTTCAAATAATATGACTAATGATATTATTTTACCCCCAGGGATAAGTAATTTGTTGAGCAACTTGTTAATTTTCACTACACTCCCAAAAATCCTATCCTTCTGCAAGACTGCAGGATCCAGTCAGTTTCCTTTTCCTTAGGAAACTTTACAGCACTCCCTGTGAGTGGATAAAATCAAAGTAGTGGGAATAGGTCCTTCTACAAAATGGTAAGTCTTTCTAATGGAAATTGGTCTGTGAGGACAACAACCAATGATGGGTAAAAAAGAGATTGAAGTTGAATGTAGTTACAGCTTCAGCTTCATTTTTATATTCACAGTAGCTTATAAAAGTAAAAAAAAATCACTCTCAGATATTACAGATATTGAAATTCCAAGTTGTCACACTCATTTCTGGGAAAAGTATCAATGTTCATGAACAGCATCACAACATTGCTGGTGAGTGTATGTGTATGTGTTTGTGCTTGTGTGTGAATGCACACGGTGGTTTGATGTGTGCTGCGTTTCCCTTTGGGCATTGCGGGACGAGATACTATCACAGTGATGGATACAAGCCACCAACAACCCACCAAACACACATGCAAACTCGCACACACACTTCACCGTATGTCTAACCTGCCATCAGTGGCATTCCATTAAAGGTGCCTCGGCTAAAATGAAACAGCCTACTTTACTCAAAAGACACTTTGTCAAACAAATGACCTTGCCAAGAGAGAGACGCAACGCTGTTGATCAATCTGGCTTTAAACTTCCACTTTAAGAAAAAAAAAACAGACTGGTGACAACAAATACAAAAGGAATTCATCTCATAAAATATGCCTGGAAGCTTCCATTTTAACAGGCTGTGGACAGCGGCATCAGTCACGGGAACCACTCTCACAGTTCCCATTTACATGAGCTAAAATGTGCTTCTTTCACATCTGGTTTCCAAAAGAACTTCATAAATAAAGATGGGAAATTTGGTGCAGTGAAAACACTTTCTTGAGTGAAATTTGTGTAGAATCTGCACAAATGTCAACAAGATGAGATGCAACTGAACCAGATTTTGTCTGTTTTATTTAATAGACCTTCTGTCTTTATATGAAACATGAGTTTGTCAAAACCCCACTGCATTTTAACAATGTCTTATTGATTAGATGTCGAATAAAATTAGGAAAATTACAAGACAGACGATATTTCATCTTCTAATCTTTTCTTAGTGGGATGTTTGTGAATACATGTCCCTTATTTTGCTGTTAGCTAATAGAAGTGATGCAGATGTTATATTTTAATCTTTCTTTCTATGTTTTACAAGACCCAGTTCTCCTTAGAGCACATTATTTTATGAAGGACAATGAACTACAGATGACATAAAGGAAGGTGATCTCTCTTCATTCCCAAGAATTTGTGTTTTACTGATCCATTTGGTTAAATAACATGCCAAAGTAATTACTATGCTGGATGTGGTCTTTTCACCCTCCATATCAGTTTAGGTTTCAGTTTTCTAACTATGCTGTAACACAATATAAAGTTCCGGTATTATCTGTTATGAAAAGGAGTCAAATTCAAATAAGTGACTGATGTTTGCAATTACTGCCCAGAACGTTTGGTGAATTTGTGTTCTAGCATCATTAAATAGGAGGTGATTGTATTTTCTGAGGATGACTCTATTTACTTGAAAAAATACATTTCATGTTTGGTTTGATTTGCATTTTGGCTTGATGATTGGGTGGCTAGACCTAAGTAGTGCTTCCTCTATTTATTTTTAAGCAAGATGAAGGGGATAGTATGGATATTTTGAGATGTGGTATAAGTTGATGGCATTCATCTTTTGACTTAAGTCTAGGCTGCAAGTTGTGATGGCTTCCCAGACAAAATGAAAAGCTATAATTATGGCTTCAACAATAGCTCTCAAAAAACAAGCAAACTAGTTGCTGCTCAGCAGGAGGCAACAGCAGTGACCTGTCAGAGAAAAATATCAGCAGAGAGCAGCATCAGCTTATAGTTTTAAGCTAATTTGACTGTGTGCTATGTAAACAGGCCCCTCTGCACCCTTTTAGACACTATTGACTGAGGTCTGAGAGCAAAGTCACATTGAAAAAAACAAAGATGATTGCTGCTGTGGACAGTGAAGATTCCTTCTAGTGTTGAACTATGGCTTAAAATTGTTGTCATAGCATGAGTCCATCTGTTGGTAATGTTTATCTGGCCAGTCACCAGCTGGCTAGAAGATCTCCAGTTACACCAACTATCACCATAAAATTGAAGTTTTCTTCCCCAGGTTTCATATACAGCCTCTCTGGCCAGTGTCTCTGGCTAGAGATGCTATGTGTTAGGTGGTTCTTACCTCCAAACAGACCTTTTCTCACAGTAGACATTTTGTCTTGCTATGGCATGAAAACACAAAGGTGCAAATACTAACTACTAACAGCTCTGTTCCATGTACAGAAGATGTTGACCCAGCATTAGCAACAACATCTGGTAATGGCAAGTAGAATGCAGCCAGTATTACTGTAATTATCTGTGTTTGACAAGTCAAAAGGTCTGATGAGACAAAGGTCTACTCCGTTAATATTTCCACAACAATTTTGTGTTATCAAGTACATGTGAAAAGGATTTTCAAGTTTTTTTGTTTTTTTTTTCAAAACAGCACAAAGCTATTGTAAATTATTTGATGAAGTAAAGGTAACATTGTTGTACCATACAGATATTTTGATTGTGTTTTATAAAAAAAAGTAAAAATGTCACTGAAGAGATATCTGAGGGTAGAGGCAGTGATTGACTGACCCTTTGATTTTGCTTCACTGTGCCTATATAATCCCCAAAAGCCTCCAGGCCACAGTTTAGTTTTGTTCTTCATCTACTTCGAGGATAAAATCTCAACTTCTACTTATAGGGCTGCACTCTGCTAGTGTTATACAGCTGTGACTCTCAATTCCAGTTGTGTCGAGCTCTGAATTACTTCTTTGATGTACTCACTTTCCCCCTGAGGTGCTGACACCAAAAGCTCCTGTTTATTGTTGATCTTGAGACAGTTGAATAATTATTCATGAAAATGTCACAAAAAGCATCTCTGAAGTTGTTTTTCATTTTACATTTTCCCACTTATTCATTCCATGTATTTCAGCACAACAAAATGAAACGGATGTGAGAAAAAAAAAAGAAGAAGCAGAGGAAGTATGAGTCATGACATCCACGTATGGATGAAGATGGAGAGATAGCGAGATATCGGCAAAAAATGAGGCAGACAGACAGGGCTGGGGCTTATCGGGGGGCTGGTCTGTGACGTGTCGTTAACAGGTCCTGGTCAAACAGTTCATTCCTTATTATCTTAATGAGATCGAGACCACAGAACAAATAAGATGAGACATGCCCGGGTTGGAAGGCATAGATTAAGTGGTCTGTGCACAGAGTGATGGAACGAGAGGAGGAAATTGATGGTGGGGGTAGTGCGATCAAATTGGAAGAGGGAGGAGAGAAACAAAGGGATATTGTGGAGGGGGGGGGGTCTGTATGAATATGTGTTGTGTTCATAGTTAGAAAGTTTCACTGTGTGGTATGTATTGTGTAATAATGCACAACACAGAAAAGCCTAACATGGTCATATAAAAGATGAAGTTTCCTATGTATGTGTGTGTGTTTGTGTGTCTGTGTGTTTGTGTGCATGGAGAATGGAGAGAGGGAGTATAAAAGAATGGATGGACATCTGTAGAGACAGTGTTAGTATCTGTGACAGCGGATTGATAAATTGCAGGCAGGAGGACCGTGACTTCACACTTTCTCATGTTCACTGCTTAAAAAATATGTCAGCTTCCATTGTTGGTCAGTTTATCTATTAAAGGCTGAAAACACTGAAACTTAAATCATCAATGTGTCACAGGGCTCAAGTGCCCTATGTGCTCGATGTCACAGCTTGACTGATAGTTTTTCCCTTCTCTGACACTTGGATGTTATGTTTTACACTGTGCTGAGTGATTGTGAGGTCTATGCCAACAATGGGACTCAGATAGAAAATAACAAACTAAAATCATAGCATTGCACTTGCTAACATTTTTGAGGTACTGGTACCTAAGTATTTTAATTGTCTTACATTAAGTTTAAATTACCTAACAATACTGTAAATAAAGTATTTCACATTAGTGAACTGTAAAAGGGACAGATGTTTAGATTGAATACTTTCGATACATTTCACCCTCAATATTGTTCTCAGAAAAAATAGTCAGGAGACCACTGTTCATGTCTCCTTTCTTACTGATTGTCAGTATTGACTACAGTCTTTTCCTAAATGTAACCAATTACGTGTTATGCATAAACCTAACCAAACATTTACTACTGAAGTGGCAGATCAGAAAACAGTCACATGATTAATTTCTGTAACAGTCATACTGTATGTTTTGGAAATTAAAGATATGGGTCAATTTGAAAGGTAGTGACAAGAGACCCAATTTGTCATTTAATTTGATGGCACTTAATGAGATCTGAAGCACAAAGACAAAAATTCTTATTCAATGGTTCAAATTAATTGGTGGCTTGTGTGTGGTCTGCATTGTACATTGCCCCTCACCCTAAGCATGTATCAGGTGAGAAGGTGAGAGACAGACAGGAAGGGCGAAATGGAGAAAATGATGGAGAGAGACACTGACAGAGTTTGAGAGCCTGGGAACGATGACTGAAGGAGAGGGAATAAATAACATAGAGCTCTCCCCTGCTGATGGACTCAGTAATGCATCATTCTCACACTCTCTTCCAGCTGCCATTAGCTGGTATGAAGGGTGGGAGGTCCCAGCAGGAGGGTGTGCAGTAGATGTGTTGGGGGTCTAGGGATGTTGCTGGGTAATGCTATGTGTGTGTGAGCCATAATGGACTCATGAATTCATGTACAGTTGGCTTATATGAAACACTGGCTGAAACCTTATAAACGTACAAAGGCTTGTATTACATAACGTTGATTATTTCTATTTTTTGTATTACACATAAATGTATTATTTATGATGTAATGGATAAAGGGTGTTCCTCCCTTGGAAATATCAGCCAAAACCATATTATAAATGTCAGACTGCAATTAAAAGTTGCTCAAAAGACTTTTGCAAAATGCTAAGAACTGCTTTGGCCTAAAAAAAAAAAATCAAAAGACCTTAATTTAGGAAAGTACAGGCTATATTGCCTTCCAAAAAATCATTCCGACTGGAACTGATGACTCACCAGTTAATTTTATTACAAAGATTTGGGTTACATTCTGTGAAAAAGTGACACAGAACCAACCGTGCTTTCATAGGAGGCTTCTAGAATAAATGTTGTGCTGGATTATAAAATCATGAAAATCCCTTCTTCATTTAGATCTTGTAGTTACAGTTAGAATTGTATCTCTTAAAATGAATGAAAACCAAAAAAGCAGATGATCTTCACTGTCTTTTACATACCAAGCTGAATAGATAAGTGTAGTATCAGCATATAGTTTCCGTCCTTGTGTGTATTCAGGATTTTAGTCAGTCTTGATTCATTCTATTCAATTTAACTTATTTTAGTATAGTTTTAATTATTTGAAGAAAAAAGGCATTTGAAGGGAAAACCATGACCATTATTGCATTTTATCTCCAAGTGGCATATTGCAGCTTCAGCTATGGAAGATAGAACCAGAAAATTAGCAGCACATCTGTTTGGGATTTGTCAGGGCTGGACAGGAAGAGTAAAACTATCAGCATATAGAAATATGACAGGCTTTTGAGTACCGGTTAAAACTCAACAGATGTTGTCATAAGATCACATTGCTTCTCTTTTAAGCATCTGCACACAAAAACTAGTTACTACATAATTATCTGTTGTAGTTTGGATATTAAACAGATTGCTTTCTTGGGCAATGTAAAGGATTATATTTGTATGGATGCAAAACGCAATCTATGAGCCACTCAAGTTAGCCGATTTGAGTTTTTGGCAATTAGATAAGTAAATATCATGACTACATTATTTGTTTGAACCCAGTTTAGTTCATACATATGAAAGCAATCTAGGAGTAGTTTTTTAACAATGACTACTGTTATATTGTGCATTAAAAAGTGACACCAGGGGTTCCTGAACAAGCTTCAATATGTGATGAGTTGGGAGTGAGAACATGTTGTACCACTAGAACAAAATCTATATTAATGTAAACAAGGTGCTGATATAGCATCTATGTCTATGTCAAACAATTAAAAAATAACTTGAAGACCTTTCACATTGATCCCAAACTGCTCTACTGAGAGGAAACCAAAAACAGATCATGTTCAGCTAATAATAGTAATGTACTTACAGCTTTGACACTCGTCGTCTTTGGGTCCCCAGCAACGACCATTACAGGAGCGATGGCACTTTTGACCTGTACACAATGTCAAGGAAAGAGATGGTAGGCATTTTGAATGACAACTTAATCACAAAAATGATCAGTATCCATATTAGTTAATCTTAAAATGAGCTACAGATGCTTAGCTGGAGTCTGTGTGCCTTCAAGTACGCCACTGAAGTCCAAATAGATCCAAATAATGTGCGATCATGTAGCTGCTCCTTTAACTTATTGTAAATACACATAAACTACACATCTTTAAATTCACACAATATGTAATGTGTAATATGTAGAGAACAGGCTGATAATACACACGTGTGTGTGCTTGTGTATGTGTTGTGTAACACAATTAGATTTATTTGAAGTGGTGAAGATATAAGGCATCACCATACGTGTATTTCAAGCACTTAATGAGTCAATGATAAGTAGTATAATTAGAATTAGAAAACATAATGAACACAATCTGCAAGAAATGTAGGCACTTGGCTACAACACATGACTGGTGAGTTAATTATACAATATGATGATATGTTTATTAATTGTTTTAACTGAAATAACAGCTTCTACCCATGTAATGACATCATAGATTTATTTGTACTTGTTGAACGTTGACATCAAATACATTTTAACCACATGTTTTTTAGATATTTTTATTATTATACAAGAATGATGATGAAACTCACAGTCTTTTGGTAACAACACAATATCTCCCCTGACTCGTGCGTGCTGTCCTAGTCATAAAAACTTATCTTGGCACAGGTTGTTTTGACAAATTAAGACAATACTTTTTGTCACACCACTCTAAATCAGCTAGGCATGAAATCGGCACACACCAGGTTGATATAAAAGGAGTAAAGCAGCAAAGCACAGCATTATACCCTCAGAGCTCTAGTCAGTGCCTTTCTGGTGCCTTTTTGGAGGACTTAAATGACTGTCTCGTAATTGACTGCGGGGGAAGTGAGCCTGGATAAGTGCAGAAGTGCTGTCCTCTGTCCATCAGCCTCTCCAGATGAGAGCTATTAGCATTGAGACTGACTCTATTCCCCAACACAAGCCTCTCCATCTTCTACCCTCCTCTTCTTCTTCATCTGTGCCCCTCTCCATTGCATATTTTGTCTCTTCACTCATCTCTCAACCCATCCCTGATTCATCACTCCTCTGTGGTTCTCTTTCACTTGATGCCTTTCCATGTCTATCTTTGTCGTTTTCCAGTATGTCCCCCTGTTTTTCTCAGTTTCTTCAACTTGATCCCCTCAAACTAGCACTTTCACAATGTTAGAAAGAGAGGTCAACAGCCTTGACTGTATGAAAAGCAGCATATAAACAAGATAATAGTATAAATGCCAGCCAGCCATAAGAGGTCATCTAAGAGTGCCAAGTGTGCAGAGTCTCTGCTGCACTTAGCTATATCTCTGTTCTCCTCTGGGCCTGGTGCCCTGTGAAGTCAAGCCAAAGAGTTTTCATTTAGTGTCCAAGGTCTTCACTATCTCAACTTATAAATTCTCAGTGACCTAGAATAAACCTGTCCCACCCCTCTTCCTGCACCATAATCTTTTACAGCTTTTTTTAAAAACAGCCCCTGAAGGTTAAAATGTTGAGAATGCTGCCATACCAGAGCTGGTGTAAGGCAAAAGACAGATGTTGGGTGTGTGTGTGTGTGTGTGTGTGTGTGGGGGGGGGGGGGGGGGGGGGGGGGGGGGTTCAACTAAATCAACAGGGCATGGATTTCAAATTATTATCTTGTTTTTGAAAAGAGACCAATAAACACAACAACAGTGGCCCAAATAAGTCAGACATAATGACAATGTAAAGCTTGTGTCTCCCCAAAGAATGATGATGTGGAGATTACGTTCTTAATAGTGGATTACAGGTTTGGAGACCCTTGAACTTTTGGCGGAGTCCCATGAGGACTTGCACGTGAATAAGAGTTGATCCAGGGGTAAGGGGACCGCAGAGAGGAGGTTGATCGAGCAGAATATCAATGCTTTGAATTACAAATCTACATAGGAGCCTCCAGTGAATGTTGTGAGAGGAAATTCAAGGACATTTGCAGAGTATGTCTTTTTATCTTTTACATAATGATAATTTTGTATTTGTAGACAAACAAGGTGAGACAGCTAAAAGAAAATTAGAAAATAACAGATTTAAATATGAAACAGCTTGAGCACTAAATTAATAACAAAAGGAGGGTGTGTTAAGAGTGTTAAGTCAGTGAATGAGGTCAGAGTAAGTGACTTATTTCATCTTTACTTCACTGACAGCCACCTCAACCATCATCTCTCTAACCCTTCACAGATTGCAGTATGTTTATTTCACCCTAATAAATCCCTTCATAACTCTAAGTATTCATTAACTTGTCTACCAGCTGGCTACAGTGGGGCATTAATGTTATATGAGCGAGCAGTCGCTGTAGATTGTTCTGGTTCGCAGACTGACAGAATGGGGTCACGAGGTGATTTTGTGATGGCAATGTTTTGCTGCTCACACTTGGTCACTCATTATGAATGGAGCGGGTTAAGCTGTAGGGGCTCTTTTGGACCATTTTAATTGTGACAACTTACTGACCCCTGTTGCTTTACAAAAGATTTGTCAGAGAATAAAAAGTATGGGTGTATATACTATATACTATTATACTAGACTTTAAGATGTCTCAGAATCCAATTAATTTGAGTTCCAGCAACCTTAATGTAGTGCTGGCTGTGCTTTCAAATTAGTCATCACATCTGTAATCATGAGCTATCCTCATTAGCAAGGTACACTGCCACAACTACTGTACCATTTTAAAGTCAAGAAATAAATGAAATAGCAGGTGGGAGAAATTATGGGATGCTAGAAATTGTCAGTGTTGGAAGAGAAAAAATAATTCGAGCTTGAACTGGGTGGGAGGAATGTAGAAGTGATGAGGTTGTGTCAGGTCTACAACTTGCCATTAAAATAATCAAGAAATGTAACAACTACAGAACCTAAAACCTTTGTGGTTTATTAAGTACAGTGGAAAATTACAGAAACAGAGACAGTTCACAATCAACCTTTTACTGTCAAAAAAGACCCAGATGAGAGTGAGGACCAACTCATGTTAGGACCTAAAGGTTGTGGGTTTGATTGCCAGATGACCAGAGTAAATCTTGGTGAGAAAAGTGAAAGGACTACACTCACTCACCCCTTACAATTCCTGAGGTACCCTTAAGCAGGGTCCTTAACTTCCAAATGTTACATTCAAATGATCAGAGTGTGGTTGTATTGTGCAGCATCTAGGTGTGAATGAGTGTAAATGAATGTGAAGTACAAAACTACGTAAAACTTTCCTTCCTAAAATAAAGGTCAAATCCAAATAATCTTTTCTCCTACGTTTGTGCTTGCTTGGTTACTTACACATGACACTGCTGTTGGTGGGCACCACCAAAGGATGGATCCGCGGATTTTTGACAATGTCCTGCCAATGGATGGTGTCTGCATGACACAGGAACTTGTTCCGGTCGACGTACACACCTCCACTCAGGATCTCTGTGGAGGAGATAGAGAGCACACACTCAATATGGATTTACAAAGTTTTCTGGGTACTTAACTGTTTCTGCCTGAAGGACACTATTTCAGCAATCATGCTACTAGGCTCCTTTTTAAACCAGCCATAGAAGTACAACTGACATGGCTAACCACTACATGTTGAAGTCAAAAGGATTAACATTACTGAGGAAGTAGTTGTTTTGGCACCTTTATCATTTTCTTTCCATCTGAGGGCAAGAGCAGGTTTGGGATTTAGGGGGAGCAGCTAACCTTGGGACACACATCTAATGATGGTTGTTGTCATACGGCAGACAGGATGAAGCCATGTCATATTGCTGTTATTACAACCTCTTTCCACTTTGTTGTTTTTCCTCATCTTTCTCTTCCCACGCTGTGAGCAGACAGAATCAGTTATGCCCCACTACCATCACAACCCTAAATCCATTTGGGATTTAAGCCCCGGTAAGGCACAACAACTCCAAGAAGTTTGTAATTTTATATTTCATAAAGGTGGTGGAATAACAGACAAGTACCAGACTTGGAGCAAGAGTTGATTCCATTCAACCACCCACACACACACACACACACACATACACTGTCTGTTGAATGATTTGAATGGTGGTTCCGATTATTGTTGTGCAGGACTTTAGAGAAAGCCTAATCCTGACTTTTGTGTGAGAGAGAAAGAGTGGTGAAGAAAGAGAGACAAAAAAGACGAGAGAAAGCCAGAGAGGGATGGATAGAAGGAAAGACAAAGTGAAGCCCAGTAGCAGATTTGCATTATTTACAGAGCCTGTGTGTTCTCTATCTTCCTACGAACAGATTACTGACACAGGGCTGAAACCGATGAGACACATAATCATATACGAGGCATCCTGCCAGCACCACACAGAAACGGCCAAATACAATATCGTCCCACAAAGGCCCGATTAAATGATACTCCTTGGATAATAGGTGGTAGGTATTACCTGCAAACCCCTCCCCATCCCCCAACCTCAGCTCTCCCTCTCTATCTTTCTGCATGTGTGGTGGGAGTTAGGGAGAGAAATTAATCCTGTCTCTCACCACAGGAGCAATATCGCTAGGCTAGGAGGAGGCCACGTCTCAAATTCAAATTGTTTGCACAATGGGATGCTGCTGGCAAACTGGGGCAATGGACAAACCAGCAGACAAAGCAATGACAAAAACGCCGGCAGGACATCTCGACTCTGGTTAAGCAAGATACATTCACATCCTCTGGGCGTTCACCTTCATCCTGGCTGGTCGGATTGTAATTGGTGCCGAAATATATCAAATTCAGGTGTAAACATATCCAAGCATATTTGGCCACATTTACATTTAAATGTAAATGCCATCCCTATGCAAAAGTTACTGGAATTACCTTCCAATTGGCTTTGAAAGTCCTTGTTATTGTATGTTTTTTCTTCATTAAAGTTTGAATTAATGAATGTCCTTAATTTATATGTAAATAAAGCACATTCACATAAGCTGTCTGCCTCTGTCTCTGATTTATCTTCAACACTTGACATCCTGAGGAAATGGTGACAGTAGCAACTGACAACATGATCATATGACCACAATGAGTAAACAAAATGCAACCACATTGTACATTGTACAGTGTATTTGACACTGATTTCTTTTCTTAACCTTCAGTGATTTTTGAGGTCTATTAGTTACACTAAATATACCTTGAAAATCATTGCAAAGTCCTTGAGTTCAATCATGGGGGGATGGTGTTGCTTTCCTGCTCAAGACCCCCTGATCAACATTATGCAGCAAGATTTGAGAATTTGAATATTCTCACAAGAGTGTGAAAAACATGTTGAAACTTGGGTCCCTTGGGCAGAAATAACAATGCTGTCCATCATCAATAGCTCATGTTTCGTCACATCCTTAAACATGAGCCATACTGACCAGCAACCCACACAGCTACAACAACAGTTTTTCATGGATCTAATATGCAAATATAAACAATTAAGTTGAATTAATAAGTAAAAATATTGCCAGAAGTGAATTGTCAGGATTCTTGTGTATGGTAAACAAGTGAGACGAGGTGTTGCTGACTAATTCCAGCTGGAAGTGAGGAGCATCTACTCTCAAACCCACAGAAGGCAAAAAACAAAACAAAACAAAACACTGTCACAACAAGTGACCGTCAACACCATCCAGAGGGCTTCACTGTTTGCTAAAGCCTTTACACATACATGGTGAACTTAGATATGTACTGTGCACATAACACACTAATTTGAAGTGTGACATGACCAACTTCACGACACTGGATAACAGTTTAATTGGCTGGCGCTTTGCCCGGGAAAGTTACGGCATTTCCCATGGCCTTTGTCACAAGATATGAATAATTAACAAACACATATTACAGAGTGCCTACAAAAGCATGCAAAAATCATACAGGCTCTGCTTTCATTACATGTAAATGCTTGGCTTGCACATTTGCTGGGTGTGCAGACGGTGGCCAGGGGGAGATCAATAGTTAAATCCTGTTGTTGATTGTTTGGTGGATAGAGAAAATGTCTTAATTAGTTCGCTCACATAGCTACAACTTGTGTTTTCAAACTACCCCCTCCCCTCCTGCCTCGTCCAGAGAGCAACTCCAAGCGTCTCTGAATGAGTGTATGGCTTCAAAAGGCACAGCAATTGACAATATCAGGCTGCATGACCGTTCGAAGAAAACAATATGAAATTCAGGGAGGCAGAACAAATGTATGCAGGCAATTATTTTGATGGTAAGTGCTTGTTGTGATTTTCTTTCTTTATTGCAGTGTGGGGATGAGTTTGATTAAGACTGGGAGGCAAATAGCAAACCAATGATCAGAAAAAAAGCCATATTAATGAGTTTGTGAGAGTGAATTAATAAGTGCTGTGTGGACTGTTTAATGAAGAAATATGTAGGACAACAGAGGCACAATAATAAACGGTTGATTTGCTCCAGTGTTGGAAGACCACATTATTGAATATCCACAATAGTGTTTATTCTTCTGTATACTGAAGTAGATCCCTGTGCTGAATTACTACCATCAATACATACCACACTCAATATTTGAACTTTAGTCTTTTTCATATTGTTTGGCACAGACAAGGTGGGCAAACATGAGGGAAAACATACTGACTTGATAGATAAGTAAGAGCAAACACAGTCAGCTAGATGATAGTTAAAAAGACAGAAAGGCAGCGAGAGATTCAGAAAGACAAACAGTCAGGCAATTAGAGAAGACAGACAGGTATTCAATCAGGACGACAGAGGAGTTTCTCTTTTTCTCCACCAGTGGGACTGGGAATTTTACCCTGTGCTGTGTCATTGACTCTGAGAGCTTCAACTTGGTTTCGGCTCAGTGCTGCTATCAGCTCAGTGGAGCAGAGGGGAGAAACTCTGCAGGAAGATGAGGATGCATTCTGGGTCAAAGAGGCTAAATGCCGGGGTGCAGATCCTGCTGTATAACCCGCAAGCAATGCAAGGCTAAAGTTGTTGCTAGGCTACGCTCAACAGACAGACTGGCAGGAGTGCCAAAAAAGAAGAGACGAGTATACATGAATAGTCCACACATGGAAAGAAACATGCTCATGTGCACACACTTACACACATGGCCCAGGGTTGGCAGTAATGAGTCATTACTATACTTGCCATGAGCATCAATTAAATTACCAGTGTGCTTTATCAGTGAGCTTGCAACCAGAAGGTCACTAATTTGAATCGTTAAAAGAGCTGGGTAAATGTGGGCGGAGAATGTCAGCACTACTCTGCCGTCCCTCTAAAACTGCTATTATGAATCACTTGAGTAAAACACTTTATCAGTGACTGTTTTAGTGGCAAACAACAATAAACTGTCCGGGATCTCTGGGGTAGAATTAAGAGGAAACTACAACTAGCGAGGTGTTGCTGGGAAACACTACAAACTTTCCTGAGACTGTGCAGTTTGTCTGAATTCCAAATAAGGTTGTTAACCATTATAGTAGCTATGTTGCTTGTCCATTTCAGCATCCCCAACTATTGATTCAGCAACAACAACAAGAAGAAAATAAGGCTATTCAGAAATGCCATCATTTTGCATACTGCACATGCTTCAGGTGACTTTTTATGAAAAAACAAATTGCAATCTTTTTTTTCTTTATGACCAGATATTTTAAATACAGCATATATATACATATATGAATCTATAAAGGAGATTATCAGGGGTCCAGGGGTATAGATTTTGAACCTTAGTAATGTCAAAAATTTAACGAGTGCCAAACAAAATACGGAAACTCCCATTTCATTCTTTTTTTT
The DNA here is from genome assembly GCA_029490765.1 of Euthynnus affinis. Taxonomy (NCBI): domain Eukaryota; kingdom Metazoa; phylum Chordata; class Actinopteri; order Scombriformes; family Scombridae; genus Euthynnus; species Euthynnus affinis. The sequence goes on along the minus strand of CM055850.1, from coordinate 19,026,632 downwards.
TTTACTCTAATTGTTGTTCTGATTGTAATTGTTCTGTATCATTAATTTCAGGTTGTGGTTCCATGTTTTTGTTTGTTTACGGAAAGTACAAAAAAGTATAAGAAGAAGTAAAGTAGTAAAGAAGTAAAGTAAAAGAGTTGGGAAGGGAGCTTATATTCCATTGTATAAAATAGCAGGATGCTCTCTAGCTTTATTAATATTTTTTGTTGGACCCTCCCCTTGACCAAACATTTTGGTTAAGTTTCCTCCAGAAGGCTGTTCCAAAGAGCCACCATTAAAAATCAAAACACATTGAAACACATTATTATTGGTAAATTCAAGTTCATGGTCCGCTGACATACAGAAGAGAGAGAGAGAAGCTTTGTGCAACATGCACTCTCATCCTATGGTACCGGTAAGCTCTCTTACGCACAACTGCACATACAGGCATTGCTGTAGTTCTGAGGCTGCTGTCTTGCATTTTTTGTTGCCCCACTGGATTCTTAAATAAAAACAATGAAGATGAATTAGCAACCCGATGGCCTCTGTATGAGATCTGTCCATCATACCTAAACTAGTTACATGATGCTTGGGTTTCATGGCTGGACATGTTGGATTTTCCTCTTTGTAAGTGTGTCAAACAGTGCACTGTTAAATAAGTTAATCATGACTGGCAAGTCGTGTCAACTGGCATGCAGGCGAGATGGAAACAGCTGCGTGTGTCTTTCCCACTGAATGTACCAATAAGTTCTGATTTTGCTTTTAGAGACAAGAAGAACTATAGATATATAAGAAGCTTATTAGGTAACTGTGTGGTTTACAGTGAGCCTAATGGTTTACAGCCTAATGAAATGTGTTCTTTAGATTGCCTGCATTAAAGAACATTGACATGTACATTAATAAACTGCACAATAATATTGCAAACTGAAAACAAAAACAGTCAGTGTCTTTCATTTAAATTCATTCATCACAGAACAAGTTGGCAACATGTTATTAAAAGTAAAGGTATAATTAGCCTGTGACATTTAACATTATTTAATTTTTTTTAAGCATCTGTTGTGATGCAGAATAAAAGGTAAAGGTAGGAAATGCTGTAAAGATAGGTGGAAATGGTGGGCATTTTATTGAGAGATAACATTCATTCACTAATAACTATAACGATCCACTTCTGTTTCTCAAACCTGAAACATTGGTCTTGCAATCTGATTTTAATGTGAAACTAAAACATTGACGCTTGCAGTGAAAGAAAAGTGAAAGAAAGCCATTCCAGACTGCTGACTGAATATATAGACCATTTCATATACAACAATAGTGGAATGAATGAAAGAATCACTTGATGGAGAGCCACACCAAAAAGCCCTGGACCATCAGCACTGCTGCTGAAAAAAAACAAAAAAACAAAACAAACAAACAAAAAAAACCCACCCCCACGAGCTTAAACTAATAACAGCACTGATAAACACCCAACAATAAGCTTTAAGGGATGACATCTCTTGTGCAGACTTTTCCGACACTGCTTATGTTGCCACACAGAGTCGCGTCAATCACTGTGCTCTGAGTTGCTCAATTGCCAACAGGAGATGTCAGGACGGCAAAGCTCTGCCTTTGCTCAACAAATAGGTGATATCCCCTCCCATCCATCATCTGCTGCTACTGCACAATTCCATCCTCACCCTCCAGCCCCCTCTGTTTTCAAGGAAATGCTTGCAGATTCTGAATGTAAAGTGTATATGTGTGTCTACGTCTAGACATGGATGTGGGTGAAAGACATGAAAAAAAGGAAGAGTGATTGCATGGGTGCCTGAAATTTTTGTGTACAGACATGGAAGGGAAAAAGAGAGAGAACATCAGTGTGTCTGTGGATACGGCTTTGGTGAAATTAAAAGACAGTGTGTTTGGACAATAGAAGTCAAGAGAAGTCGCTCATGATTTCCTTACTTCGTCTGTACTTGTGGATAGATTTAGCCCTGCTGAGATAACTTAGTAACTCACTACATTACTTTTTAAGGCAATGTGTTACCTCTTGTTGTTGTCATCAGGAGCCATGGTATCTCTTTACATTGCTATGCTGATGATACACAACTTTATGTTGCTGTGCCATTTTATGACAGATTACCAATTAATGCTCTTTCTAGATGTATTTAAGATATTAGTGCCTGGAATCCACAAAACCTTTTAATGCTCAACCATGACAAAACTTACAAAACTGACAAAAATCACTTTTATGTTCTAAGGCTCAGTGACAGAAAGTGACAACAATTTAAATTCTCCAGGTCATACCCGTAGCCAACACGCAAGAAAATCTAAGTTCTCACTGAGTGAAAGGATCATGTAGGTATTTTATCAAACTTTCTCTTTCTGAGCAACACAGAGAGACAGATGCACACTTCAGGGCTTCACTGTAGTGATGCTCTCCTATCTGGCCTATATTTCCAATTAATAAGAATCTAATAACATATCCAATTCAGTGTCATTTTAATCAGTGAATTACCTAATTTATCTTCTGTGTGTGAGGTGTATCTCAGCATGTATCACAAACTTCATCAGCTCTCTGATCTCATCTCTCATAAGGTCAAAAGATGCAGCACCTCCCACAGGAACAGCATGCAATTTTAACGCAGTCCCCAAGCGAAATGGTGGTACCCATTCGAATGTAATTGCACTTTTATGTGTTTAACTATTGACCTGAAAAGAACAACTACATTAATTCGACTACATCAAAGTGCTTTACGAGAGGTTCACCAGAGAAATGGCAGCGCTGGGATTTGACTGCCTCTGAACACACTGCGGTCAAAAGCAGCAGCGTGGGCAGTGTTTGTGTGTGTGTGTGCGTGTGCATGTGTATGCGTGTGTCATTGTCGGGTTGGTAGAAGACAGAGAAGAACTAGCAAAGGTTTATGAAGAGAGATGTATTATAAGACCAAAACAAATAGATGGCACCATGTTGGGTTGGATTGAAAAAAAAACTCAAATGGAAGAAAAAGGAGATATTAAAGATTTCGAACAGAAAGCAATACAAAGCTATATATAAAGTTTTTTCCTCCTGAGTAAATATGTACTGTGTGTCTGCCTATTCCCATGTGCATATGTATGTGGAGGAATCTTACACATTAAATGCACATTTAATTTTCACACAATGCTTGACATTCACGGCTGAGAAGCTGCAGCAGCACACAGCATCACATTCATAGCATCACGTGCATGCTAGAAATTTTTTGGGGTAATGAATAGCCTCTTCCACTTCATTGCAAAAAGCTGAATTTGAAACTGTTAGTCTCACCAAGGTCTGACCTTGATATAAAGCGTTAGCCTGTTACTTCATTGAAGCTAAGAGTTCTATCTTTCCCTGCCTGGCAGTCGACTGTTTGGGTGGAAAAAACAAGTTGTGGAGCCCCATATAAAGGCAGCTGAAAATAAGTGACATTGAGGATAAATAAAAGACAGCAGTGGAGAAGACATAAATCATCTTGAAAAGGGGTGAGAGCTGTGGATAAAACAGTAACAATAAATGGTAAAGAAGGAGATGAGAGAAGTGGCTTAGAGAGAACAGAAGAAGAAAAAATAACTGCCTGGATGCACAGCAGGGGTTGTGCAAAAAATGATATTTTGTAAAGAAACAATACATTTGACACTGGAGTACAGAAAACTATTGAGGTACTGGTTTAATGGAACAATTTGTAAGGTGTGATTATTTGATAATTGCTCACTTATCTCTCAATATAACAAATGTGCAGCATTTAATTTGAATGAGTCATGAAAACACATGTTGTACTCCATCAGTGGTGCATTTCAACCTCAAGATAGGTCAATTTCAGTCAAAATAATAATAATTAAACTTCATCAAAATGTATTGAATTTGTCATTAGAAAATCCTTTTGAGCTAATATTAAAACAACAACAAAAAAAAACTAACAACAAAAAAACAAAAAACTGATTCATTGGTCTAACCTTAATCATAAAAGAATCCTTTGTATCCTTTGTATCACTCTGAAGGAGAATGTTGTTGAGATCTTTGCTGAGGCTGAGTCGATGGCATGGGGGCGTCGGCCATGGCCCCCATCCCCCAAACATATGCCTCTCCTCCACCAAGATAATTGCATTCACAGGCTGCTGATTAAATTTGGCCCATCCCTCACGCAATTGTTTCCTATGAGTCTTTATGAAAAATGGCTGAGATTTAGGGATTATGGAATTATACCCGAGCAAAGGCAAAGCATCTGCTTAAAGATGACAAGAGGAAAAAATTAAATCATGACAGAATGGTTATGGGGGAGTGTGGGGTTGCATCCTTGCTTGTTTTCAACTTAAACTGTGATAAAGCCCTGGTAATCTGAGCTTTATGGAAAGGACGGAGGAGGAGGAGACATATTACAATACCTTGAGATTAGATAAATCTATGAGCAAGAAAGAAAAACAAAACAAAGTAAACAAATGAAGAAGGACACAAAAAAGAACAACAGAAATTATTATCAGGTGGACAAACAAGTGAGTGATTAAAAAAGAGTAAAAGGACCTTCAATTGCTCCTGCTGAGGGCCACTTAGCTTATCAAGGCTGATGTGTGATCAGCCTGCCAGCTGCATTAAAATGAGCCACACTCCTTGGAATGGACAAAACAATACAGGGTCTGAGAGACAGAGAGAAAGAGAGGGATAGATGGAGAAATTGAGGGGAAAACGAGTGTATCTTAACACAAGCATACCAAGTATGTTTGTTTTACCACAGAGGAAGCTGGCTACAGTCAGAATATGGTTTGCTAAGACAACAACCCGTCATTAGGCCTTGTTTTTCCAGGCTTGTTGAGAGACATTAACACACTACAGGCCATGGCTCCCACTTTGTTCACACAGCACTCTTACATGGCATGTGTCGGCCAAGGTGGTAAAATCCACCCACAAGACTGTACATTAAGTGAAACAACAAAGCATTAAGAGAGTGCACACTGCTGTTGTACCTTGCATAAAATAACCTCTGGCTCTCCTTTTCTCTCGAATCCCAATAACATCAAATGATGTATATAATAATATCAAAAGAGGTGTCCAAAAGACCACATAAATTTACTGCTGTTTCCATCATCTTCACTGTCTCCAAGGTAAGGTCATCTTCTGTGATATCAGCCATCATTACCAACTGTGTCCATCCTGTAAGTAAATGTCATGCTCACATGCATGAGAGACCACCCTACATGTGGGCAGGAACTGTCTGAGTACACAACTATGGATCAAATGCTTTCAGAACACATACGAACATCACTGATGTGTGTGTGTGCAATAAACAGCTTGGTTGTTGCAATAACAGACTGCAATAAAAAAAAATGACATTATCAAAAAAGGGAACACCTTGTAAATATGTTGGAAATTGACAGAGTTGACATAGAAAATAGTATTGATGGAGGCCAGCTCGTTTTAGCCCCATAACAAATAAACGCACCATGGAGAGGTGCCAGGGAACGCTTTCTGATGAAAAAAAAAATGATTTGGTGAAGTCATGCTTGGTGTTGCATATAGTAACACCCACCATATCTCTGTGGAGACCTGAGATGAACAGAAAAGTCCTTTTCATGTTCCATTACCCACCACTGCTCCCATCAATAGCTGCTCCACTTACCCAAGGCTTCGGCCTAAGAGGCAAAAAATAAGCATATTAATTATTAAGCTGCCAGGGGAGAAAGGGGAGGTATCCTAGGGTTGGAGGGTAATATGTGTGTGCATGTGTGTGTTGGAAATGAGGCAGGGTTATTAAATTGGTTTTGGGAACACTGCTTCTTTCAAACTCATGGAATGCAAGCCTCAGTGATAAGTATATAAATGGGTGGTTATAACTGGAAATATCAGGTGTTTTAACCAGGTGTTTAATGTATATTTTGTCTGTAATTGGTCTGCTCATATCTATGTTGTGTATATATTTGTCAGTGCCACAATAACATGGCCCTCCATTTAACTAGTAACTTTTTAAACAGGACAGATACATTTGCTCTGTGAAGATTGATCCACTACGCATAGGTGCAGTGACATGTTTGCTAAAAGATTCACTGGTGAACCACTGTCCTAGACCGACATCATTTTTGTAAAGCAACTTCTACAACATGTCATTGGGAAAATGGATGGCAGACAATTATTACACAGACAACACCAACACAAAAGCAAACGAAAGACAAAGAATGAAGTAAACTATCATTAACAACAGTGCATTCTGCTGCCTGCTTGCTTATATTAATGTTTAACGACTCACATCTTCTATCTTTTCTCACTGAAAGTCACAGGTGTCCATTTAGCCCTCATATCAGAAGTTGATAGAAAGTGACATTTTACCTCAGTGGCTTTTGAGACCCACCAAGCTGCCACTCAGCTCCTTTTTTATTTGCTTTCCTAACTCATTTTGCTCCTCCTCCGAGATGAGCACTGAGCATCTCTGACATCAAAGACCTGTCTGAAACACAGTCTGGCCTTCAGAATCAAAGTAAGAACTGGGTGCACAGCCGTGCGCTGACATGGAGAAGACGTGATGACAGCCAGTCAGTGACACTGAACATGACAATCAGAGTGTGACTGTTTTGAAAGTGCATTTGTATTAATGGACTGCTTTGCAAAAGCAGAATGAATAGAGAGAAGTGGGCAGAGTTTACACAGGGCAAACAAGAAAAAGATTGTTATGTTTACAGGGTTAACAGATTCAGTAAATGAGTTGATATCCTGCAAACTTGTTGCAAAGTGCAGGTTTCTCTCAATTCTAATTGGCAGGGGTCCATTAATCTAAAGAAAGCAGTTCTACATGGATATGCCAGTATTAAACTCAAGGTAAGAACAGCAACAATACTGGAGAAATGCAAAATAACTGCATATGGATACACAGTGTTTGGTAGTTACACACTACATAGTGCACTTATCTAATACTTTACATCTGCAATGTCTAATTTTGAATAATGCACAGTTAAAGTATATAAGAAACACATGGTAATTTATGTAACCTAAAGAGCAAATTAATCCCTGGCACACATATTCAAGCAGACACACTCACACTCATTCTGTCCCTTACTCCCTGCTTTAACAACAGGGTAGAATTCAGATGAGATTTCAGCTAAGTGAACAGCGTCCTCTTGGTCTCTGAGCCAGTTTTACATCTACATCATGGCAGATCTTAGCCTGATCTAAGCCATAGCCCGGGGGGATGGGAATGTTGGAGAAAGAGAGAAGGGGACTGTGTTTTGATTATTAATTGGCATTAAAATTCCTTCCACGCCTACTTTAACTTTTAATGAGGTGAAAGTTGGCTCTCACTTCTAGCGGGCCGTTGAGGTTCAGTTTGGAAGGCAAACTGGTAATAAAGGGTATATATTTATGGTACGAATATTTTTTCAAGCTCACGAATGTTGAGGCAGAGGTGGGAGCTTGGACTGGACAATATTTTTTAATCGGTTAAGATAGTTAGAATCCTAATAGGCTTGTCCCAAATGCAATCATGAGCATAGGCAATATGAATTATTTATTGGAAACAGACACATACTACACATGTGAGTGCTACTGTACTGATGTATTCGCACACTAACATGCTTGCGTGCATAAAAAACTAAGGTGTAAATGGTCCCCAGAATAGAAATAAAGTACTAACGGGTCTGTATTTCAGATTAACATAAAAAAAAAAAAAACAACAAAAAAACATACCAGTAACAATTTTGTTTCAAAAAGTGTTTTCTTTACACTGATTTGAAATGTCTTATATTAAACAATTTGAGAGATCAGAGTTGTTTATCAAAAAAGCCTTTTGCTGTCTCTTAGGGGAAGCTGCCTTCTGATAAACATTTTCTTGTCCATCCTTAACTGATAGTTACATAGATGCAACGTTGCCGTCATAGGAATATAATGCTAAAATGTGGGTTCTTTCATCTCAACATAAAAATGATTGATAATTTATTTTTTTGTGAGCAAAGATTTCAAGGGGATACAGTATGGTGGAATGGAAGACAGACTAACACAAATTGCAAGTAAATTATTATCTTGCTTAATTTTAAATACTAGCCATTCTGAAATATATATAAAAAAATCAGTTGTTAAGTTCTAGATGTGTTTTGCTCTAGTATTGGAGTAGCAAACAAATGCACAGGGCAGACATGAAAGACTCAAATATTACAATCATTAATCTGTGTCCTCTACTATGGAATCACAAAAAATATGCAATACAGATTGTAATATCAGAGCTATCTGTTGATTGAAGCTGAGGGGTGATTGCATTCTTCTCTCAATTATGCCAGCAGAATAATAATTATCAAAATAAGGAACCTACACTGCACCATGGGGAGTCAGTTCAAGGCTTGATATGAGCTACTTTAATACTGTAGTATTAGCAACAGCGTGTCCATTTGATCTAAGCGTAATGATTACCAATCTATCTTCCTTTCAAAAGCATTTCAAATCCCTTTCTCTCTCCTTTATCATTTTTTTTATGGTTTCTAAAGGCTTATAGCTTTTATCCAAACTGTTCTTACAGCCTCCTGTTCTTTGAGTCAGGGTGATAAAAAGGTCCAGTTTAAGGTAAATATACAAACATCTAGACATAAGGGGTTGTCATATTGGTTGCCTTGATGGTTGTTTAAAATGTTGTCAAGTCTTGTGACAGTTGTATGAGAAAAGGGAGCCTGGTTTGACACAATGGGATTTTGAGCAAAAACTGTAATGTGCTACAGACCAGCAATATAATATGCACAATGCACACAGACAAACATGCACACACTCATTTTTAATTGGTAAAGATCTATTTTGTATTATTAGTTCTCCTTTCTCATGGCAGGTTGGGCTTTTGTTGTCCATTAATATTTCATAAAGCACAGTTATTTTCTGCTTATGAAATCTGAAACATCACATTATTAAAGACTGGAGAACACAACAAATAAAAAAGCAACACTACACCCTTAAGCCACGCTGTAAGCGGCTATGCGGATGGATCTGTACACCAGAAATAATCCAGATAATTGTCCTGGTTACAGTTTATAGTGAGATTAGGCACGGAGGGATTGTAAGATTTGAAAAGTGAGATTTGAAATTATGGAGGATATGATACTTATTTTGCAAAGACAGAGAAACTGGGCCATCATAGGCAGAGGTTGCTAAAGGTATGGGAATATTAAGCATGTAAACAAATAATATCTTACCATGTTAGCTTTGTTCAGTTACAGTGACGAGAACAAACAAAACTTCTAAAAGTAACTTTCTAAAGAAATTTATCCCTGCTGTTCTCATGGAATAACAGGCTGCCCATTGGCTCTAATAGTCTCACTATCTCTGTCACACAGTGGTATTACAGAGCAATCAATTAACACCAACCACCACTGATGGCCCGTTCCGGACCTCAATTTAACATGTGCTTCCTCACGATCCACATTAGGAGCTCACAAATGTGACAATATGAATGTCGTCCTTCAAAAAGAAAGTCCCTCTTGCCCCCTTCCTGGAGCAGTGAAATATTGAGTGTGACACAGGAGTAATTGCATGGGAAGTAATCAATTAGACACACAGTTGAAGGAGACCTGAGGTCTGTGGGCTGCCAGGCAAGAGGCCCAACTGAATTCTAGTGACGTGCACTGAACCAGGCTTGCCTCTTGTGGCAGAATTGCTCTTCCTTCTCCTAGTAGAGATGGTAAATGTAAGTCTCAGGGTTCAGAAGAAAGCAGCAATTTCATGCCCCCCACCCCACCTCTCAGCAGTCCCTTGTCTTGGGGGAAATGCACTGACTCTAATCGTCCCTTTCACCCTGCCCCATCCCATCCTTTCCCTGCTTTCCTTGTACATCGCGATCAAAAGATGCTGAACAGGACACGTTCAACTGATGACAGCATACGTTCACTAAGATTTCACCTTCAAACAATCACAGTAGGCTTTGGACAACACAGTCAGACTCAAGTGCTCAAAAGTGTGTTACATATAGTATAAAATGGTACAATCATTACATTGCATGTGTTTGTGTAAAAAGCATCAATGTGACAAATCAAGACAGCCAACTGAAATATGATGAGAGATCGAGAGCCAAAGAAAGAGGGGTAAAGAGATGGAAGAAAGACAGAAAATGGGATAGATAAAGAGAGAGCAGATGGGCCATGAAGGAGTGGATAACGCCTTGGCGTATAACACAGGCTTGTGTACATGCATGCAACGAGAGAGGATCATTCAGCAGATGGGGCCTCAGATTGGATGCTTCATTTTGGACAGACGCAGCGCAGGCATAGGGTGGTTAGAAAAATGAATCAACAACACTAAACAAATCTGAAAAAAAATCATACTGGATGAAATGAGGGAAAAGGGGGGGGGGCAATAAAATGTGTTAAATCAGAAAGCTCATCTGCGTTGTGCTCCTTTTTGAGGCTGTTATCATTTTGCCAGGGAAGCAGGCTGTAATTACCAAGTTAACGGACAGAGGCTTTTCTGGGTCCATGTGAATTCGGACAGAAGTTTTGAAAATGTTTGCCTAAGCAGAAAGGAAGACATTATAAGTAATGAACTCTGAAAATGTTAAGATATGTCTATGTTTAACCCTTTTCTTTGGATATCGGGATGAGAGAAGAATTTATTTGGAGTTCATTTTTGCAACAATCATAGGTTCACTTGTAGACCCCATTTAACTTTTTTTTTACATTAAAAAAAATGTATAACCTTATGCGGATCGTTTGTCTTTAAATGAGAGGTGAGTATCCACAATGTCACTGTGTAAAAAGATTAACATTAAACAAACAACACAACTAAACTTTCCACATGTATGCAAAGACTCTCTTTTACATTTGTTATTCACTTCTATACACCCTTGTGCACACACACCATCCCTCAACTTTTCCCGGCTTGACTTTGCCTTATATTTCATATTCATGAGGATAACTTGGCTAAGCTTGATTGAAAGGTGCATCGGAGGGAGTCCTATCCCTGCTCAGCCAGAGACCTCATCCACCACATCCTCCAGTCCCCTCAAATCCAGAGAGTTCATTCACAGCTCGCAGAGAGTGCACCAGAAAAATCAATAAGTGCAATACTACAATATACTGGCGACAAATTGATTTCATCCCAGGCAATTTCGACCCAAGTAGAAATGCGGGTGGGTTTCATCACTGAAGGGGTCTTTTACTGTGCCTTCTCTCGATTAGCCCCTTATGTAGTTAATACGTTTTATCCTCTTATATATGTTGCTTATGGATTATATCGATCATTTTACACTTCTCCTGGGAGCTGCTGGCAGAGGAACGATGGACTAATTTGACAGCAACATCAAAGGCCTTGTAATGAATGGGACAGCGAGCCCCGAACTCACTAAAGCACTTGAAGGAAGGAAAGAGTTTTGATCTGTGCTGCTTGATGTACAGAAGTGGCTCTTTCCTGACTTAACTTAAAGAATGATGACAACTGCAACAGAGCAAACTGGGACACAAGTGACTCTTTTCTTCCCTCCAGCAAGAGCTTGTTTAACTGTCAGGGCCATCTGTGCAAAAAGCTATATGATAGACCCTGCCCCAAGATAAGTTTGCTGTTGAGATAAGTTGATATTCACGGGTCAAAAAATTTAGACCTACTGTAGTCCAACAGCCCTGTGGAAAATCTAAGGGAACTTGAGCTATTTATGAGGTACTTATTTCTAACAGAAAGTATAAATAAGCAAATATTTTAACAATGTTTATTTGGACATTGATATTGCCTCTTAAAATATACTCAGTATCATAATGTGCACCATTTAAGGTTATTTATTTAATTAATCATTATTTGAACATATCTATTAAACTTTCATTGATATCATATTCATATTATGAGCTGATCAACTTAATAGTTGTGAATCAAGACCTTCAGTATATGGACAAAGTACCTTGTGATAAATAAGGCGCAAAAGTCAATAGGCTCACATACTTGATCAATATATATTCTGCTGTCCATCTCATTTTCAGATTTTATCTATTGCTTGTGATCAATAATTATGCTGCCACTGAACACTGTCGGGTTTCTGCCTTCTCAATCGAGCCCAGGCTTCAATAAAAATATTTGAGTCTTAATTATTTTTAGCTTCTGTCATAATGTTGTATGATGAGGACAAACAGATTTAGTAAGGAATTTAAAGCTAGATTTTAATTTTATGAAATGCTATGAAACCCTACCGTTAGTTACAGGAATAATATACAAAGGCACATATGATCATTTTGCCTATTATTGTGATCTTTTTTCCTAATTGTTATTTAAAATGAATAATTACACATTATCAAAAAAGGTGTCCATTATGTCTGTAACTGTACTTGTTACTCTGTTACATAATTCCATATATTCCATGATGGACACATAATGACTTATTTATGACTTAAAACACAAAGTTTAGAACTTGAATTGATTTTGGAAACAATGACTTGTCCCGAGGGGACCACTGAAGACATCTAAATGGTATCTTCTAACAAGAAAAATGCCCTAACATTAAAGTATGTTATAATAACAACACAAAATTCTCATAATAACAATACTATATTTCTCATTACTAAGCAAATGAGAAGATTTTTCTGTCACATTGGCAACAGTGTGCTGACATACAACTCTGTTTGCCTCCACATATTTCTGTAATCTTAGCTCTGTAGCATTTTGTACTGCTTTATTTCTATTCTATTCTATTCTATTCTATTCTATTCTATTCTATTCTATTCTATTCTATTTGTTAGCAAGAACGGAAGATACTAGTGTGAATCTCAAACAGTCAGATTTATGAAGTAAGAGTAGATTCAGGCCATGGCTGTTGTGCATAACTTCCCCTCTACTTCATGGCTCGAGGCCACGGATGGCACATCAAACAGCAGCTTCTCACAGAGTCCAGCCCTGGCTCCCTTAGCTATGGCTTCAACTTGGCACCACAATGAAAAGGACCAGCTTGGCAAAAATGCAGCTGTGGTGCTGGACAAGTGCAATTCCCTACGTATAGCGCAACATGCGAGAAGGAATACAAGATGGAACATAACACACAAGCACATACTGCATTCCACATACACTTGCGGACGGCTGTGTTGTTTCCTTTGACTCTGGGGAATCACCAGGAAGAAAAAGTTGAAAAGAACAATGAGAAACATCTAAATTATTTAGAAAGAGGATTTGGAAGCAGCAGAGACACAAGCTCCGTGCCATGCTTCTTCCTTATAAATCTAAATGAATTCTGAATAAATTGTAATCTTTCAATACAGAGAATGTACTTGACAATTCTAGCACAAACAGAGGACACCTTCTTTCTCATGTTACTTCAGTGTATCCTTGACATTCATGAAATCATGCTTATATATCATATATATCATATATATTTATATCACATTACTCCCAAAACATCATTGGGTGGAAGCAAGCTTTCTCTGAACTGTGTGCCACCAGTTCTGTCTGATTGCCCTGGGAGCTCATCCCAATAGTGAGATAAGCAGCAAAAGTCATTTTAAAAACACATTATACTGACATTGCTCATCAACAAGGACATGCATGCACTTTGTGGTGCTAACTAATAAATCATTCAAATCTCATTTCTCATGCTCCCCTATGTGCAAACGATAATAAGGGGAATCATTTCTGTTATGATTGCGCTCAAGTGCAAAAAAATGGAGAAAACATTTGCAGTGTTTGCACCATGGAGCTAAACATAACTGACCAAGACTTACTGATAAAGATTCTACTTATCGTTATCCAACCAAAACACAAATTGCTTCTCTCTCCATTTTCACTCACTCGAGATTTGTGAGGTTGGATTTAGCTTCAAAATGAGTAAATGACATCTCTGATCATGTGTTTCACACATCATGAGTTTGCTCTGACATTCTCTACTTAGCCCTGTAGTGGAAAAGCTCTACATTTATCAAGTCAAGAACTTCATTTCTTTCTGACCTCAGGGTTTGGATGCCTGAAGGAAATCTAGCAGCACAGGGATCCATTGCTCATAGACAGAGACAGACACAGCTATCCACACACTGCTTTTCCACTTATTGTAGTACGCTTTGTATCAGCAATCCCATTCACTTTCTTTAACCTTTAATGAAACAGGGTTAGGTCGATTGCTGAGTGGGTTGTAAATCAGACACTTCACACACCAACAACAAAACACAGAGCAGATGGATGTCAGTAACATCAGTGAGCACCTACAGAAACAATTCACTCACCTGTGAGGTTTTTCAGACCCAACTGGCGCAGGCCAAAGTTTCCATCACGCCGGTAGTTGAGGAAGATTGCGAGGGAGTACTGGTCCTCATACAGCTTGGTTCCTCGGATGATCCTCAAGTTCTCCAATGGCAGGTAGTCAAACTGGTTCAGAGCCACCAACACATAGCCTGTCACTTCTCGGATAGACTGTGGACAGATTTATTAAGGGAGGTGTTAGCGTGTGTTTTAGATGCTTAGATACTGCATAAAAAACACTTCAGGGACACGTCATGTGAAAGACATGGCATGAAAAAAACAACTATTTTTCTTGGTGGATCTAAAATTATTGATTTAGCAAGTAAGCTATAGGTATTTTTATTAAGCTACAGTGCCCACTAGCAGGTCTTGAGGACACCATTTTCAGGTTTTTCCAGTGTGTGAGGCTGAGAAGTTCAGGGTTTAGCTAGAAATGATTTCAGCCAACAATACACAAAACACACATGTACAAAACAAGCACAAAAGGTCTGGAGGATGAAGAGAAAAACAGCCACCTATTCACCCAAAATGACAAATTCAATACTGCCAACTCACACATTGAGCATGACTTACACAATTCATACAGATCTCATGATCCCACGCCACATATGCCCTTTCTCATGCAAACTTTTCATCTTCACTTCCTCTGATGTTAAATTTGTGATTTTTAAGCAAAAAGAAACAGCAGTTCAGATGAGCTGAGACACAGAGCATGACAAGTTTAAGGCAGCACTTTTCACAGCTTGTCCGTGAACGCACCGATCATCATCTGTTTGAACCAAAAGTGTGCAACAACAAATCACTGCGATGAGCGTTCCAGTGGAATTGATGATTTATTCAAATATAACTTCTATTTGTGTAGACCTGTGAGAGTAAAGCGGGGAGCGTTGGATGATGGGAGCAACTTGGTGAGGAGCATAGATCCTTCTTATCCTGTGTTTTGAAGAAAAATGTGTGCAATATCTGGAATGTATATCAAAAATGCTAACCAAAAAACACAAATTACAAAAAGAAAAAAAGTCTTATGAAAAAGGTGTTGGTTCACAAGATCAGAGAGAGGTCAAGTGGGTCAGTTTACCACAAATAATGCTCATTTTATTATGAACAAAAACAAAAAATAAGTACAACTTAAGTACCCCACACCCTCTAGTTGGCAGTACTACAAATTGCATTATGCTATATTTGTTTTTTTATATGTTGTGCAGCCTGAACTCTAGTGTATACCCACTGGAACCAGTATTTTGTACACGTAGCTCAACATTGCTGTACCCTTATAATTTATTTCAAATGAAATATTTTCCAGTTAATCTCATTATTCTAGCAATTATAAGCTCCTCTGAGAAAATGAATTAACAATAAGCTGTTTAAAATGATACCCTTTCAAAGTTCAGGTCTTGGCAACTATAAGTAGAAGTTAACAAGATATAACCACTAAATTTTAGCTCTTCTGGGTAATTCTGTCTCTGTCCGTGTTGCAGAATTGACTACATTGCTCTGTGGAAAGATTAAGCTCTTAAAACACAACCCAACTAGATCTATGTTGTGTGTCTAAGATGCTACATCTTATGTATTTTTTTTCTGCAGGCATTTCTCCTTAGACAGCCAGTCCTCACAAGACAAATAGTATGTGTGTGATATTCAGGCTGGCAAAAAAAACCTATAGTTATGTTTACACCATCTAGCCGCAAAAATAATTATGACCCAGGGAAGTGGCGCAGTTCAGATGACGCCACTATAAGAGGACATGATAAGATAATTTTGCCCTATTAGGAGGCAGTGGGTTGGGTGGATGGCTAAATAATTAGATGGCAAAAAGTGGTGCAGGAGACCACTGTTTGCTTGCTGTTTCCAAAGGCGAATGTTTCTAACTGTGGGTTGGATCATTTTTTTAAAAAAACGTAACATTGTGGTGTTTACTGTTGTCATGACAATAAAGGTTGCATAACTTCAAGGAAGTGTAAACCACATTTCATGTGATCATTTTAAGCCAAACCATGATCGCTCCATAATCCTAACCAAGTGTTTTTTGTGCCTAAACCTAACCAGAATTTAACCACAACATTTTCACATCATAAAGTATAAACTGGATACATTGCATAGTTTTACAATGTCTTTACATTTTTGCAAAGTTTGAATAAAGATATATACATATAGACCAAATTCATGTATATACATGCTGTGGCCATTAGGCAGCCTGCAGAACCAGTGTTGAAGACCAATGCCATGTCATGCATTGAGATTTATACCAAGATTGTAATGTATTGTGCCTTTTAAATGGTCAAATCCCTTGCAAATTTGAGCTACTTAGTAGAATCAAGTGATGGGTTTATCTTGTATCCTTGTACAAACCGTATTTATAACATGTGCCCAGCATCACTAATTAGAGAAGTGGAGTAGAGGGGAGAGAATGGAAGAGAGAGAGAAAAAAAGAAACAAACCAAACATGAAGGGGGGGAAGTATATGACAAGTACATGAGATCATTGACAGCATCTAACTTCAAGGTCACTTTCTACATATTCAGTCATGCCAGTGAGCTGAGTTGGAGCATCTGAGCACGGAGAATTTGCTTCAGGGTCTCTGACCGCACTGCAAAACTTGGCACAGGGTTCAGCGCTCATGCCTGGGGCATGGCCTGGGGTGACTGAGCCACAAGGACAGCCACAGCTTCACACTTTAAATGACGCTTAGGAGTGGATATAATGACTGTCGAGACTTTGGCGAGGAGCCACCCAGTTGGAGTTGCTATTGCATGAATCAAAGCGACAGGCTGTGTCCTCTTTCTCCCATCCACCATCATGGTGGCTGTCATTAGCAGACAGGCGGTCAGAGAAGTCTTTCCATGCTGGCCCGCTGATGCTGATAATCAACAAGTTTGTGTGTGAAGAGCTGTTGCAGCTGATGTACTGAGCAGAAATAAGTCCTAAGGAGGGCCCTGGCAGCGTAGTCATGGCGTCTGACAGCTGTCAGAGACCATGGCCATCAGCCACCAGTAAGAAAGCCACAGTCACAGTTCTGTCATCATTACCCTGCTGATTACCATTAATAGAAACAGACGGGTCTGAGTCTGGTGAGTCTGTGTGTATTTATGTGAAAGAGTGATGGGGAGTTTAGACTTTAGAGTGTGTGTTTGTGTGTATGTGTTTATCTGTTTAAAACTAGCTGGAAAGAAGATAAGCTACTTTGACTTTGTGTAGATAAAAGTAATATTCTCTATAACATTCAGAGAATCACTGAAGATAATAGTAGGTTCTGAATTAGTAAGTACAAGATTACAGGATCTAGAGCTACTTTGATATTTTTGTTTCTACATTGTGCCATCAGGGTGAACAAAGAGTTAAACTTTATTTCACTAGCCAAGGGCTGAGGTCTGCTGAAAGATTCACATTCACCCTGTTAGGACATTCCTGTAAGACAACCAAAAAGCTCCAAGTCTAAGGAGTCCAGTGACATTGCCCTGGAAACTGTGCCATAAACTATCCTTCACATCAACAACCATCTTGCTACCACTTTTTTTTTTTACACTTTATTTTCTGAGCCTGTTTATTGCCGCACTCGCACAGTTGCTGGTTTGTTATTTTCAAGCCACCAAATCAATACTTTCCAAAGTGCAGTCTTGCAGAGGGAAATAAAATGAGGGAGAAAGAAGATGGCAGGTACACACGCTTTTCTCTCCATAGATTGTTTGTTCAATAATGAACTGCATGAAAAAACGGAAACAACTTGTAGTGATTACAGGCCCTTGCTGAGCTAATGGCCAAATCTGCTCTGCGTGGTCACTTTCATTAAACACCGATCAACAAAACAAGCAACCCCCACACCACCACTGGTGCAGGCCAAGTGCACCATATGCCCACTTCAGGGAAACAGGAACCTGAATTAAAGCAGCCTGTAACACACACAAGTCCCTGAAGGAATGAAGCTGAAATCTGATATTCAAAAATGTGTTAATACACAGGAGTTTGGCACAGGTGCCAATGTAATTTCATTTTTGTGTGTGCTTGTGCTAAATTTATTCCTGAGTCATTTGCATGGCCTCATCTTTTTAGCTATAATACAATTAGAACAGTAAATTACCTGCTAAATATAACAACATGACCCATTGTTGTCCCGAATTTCTCACAGCAAAAATAGTTCTTAATAGAGATGTATGGAGCACATGTGACAGAGAACCAGCTCTATCTAACTTAAACCCAAGTTGTAATAGTGTCTGTCTCATTTTCTATTCCAGTTGTTAACATGGTCACATTTTATGATAATATAGGCAGGAAGGTGCAAAATCAGTAACCCCTTTAGTGAATTAGTAAAATCTAAAGTCTTTTGTTTTTTAAAGTGCATACAACTGCACATAGACTGAAGTGTGTGACAACCACCCCACTCACGCGACCTCGCACCCACCTCACACCCACCCCACTTGCCTTCCGAGAGATCAATGCGTCAGAGTCCCAATAACAGTGAACAAAAGAGACAGAGAGAGACAGATTCACTAGATTAACAGGGATTTCTCCCCCTCCCTCCTCCCCAAGCCGGAGCATTTGTGAACGGAAGTGTGGCAGCGGAACAAACCCCTCACTTGAGTCACTGAGACGTGCATGGTTTTGAAATCGAGTCCTTCAATCCCCAACTTCTAAAAGAGGGGGAGGGGGAGTGGGAGGTGGAGGGAGGTTTTGGGGTAGAGTCAGAGAAGGGAGGAAGGAGAAAGGATATAAGGAAAGAGACAGAGAGGAGGGATACAGTGCGGGAGGAGGAGCTCAGTCAAGTACATCAGACTGTGTCTACGTATATTTTAATGCATAATTAAAACCACACCTGTTCCAGTTCAGGAAAAGTGAGAGAGACAGCAAAGGGTCTGATGAGGTGTGGTGGAGGGCTGAAAGTGTAATGACACCAATTAGTATGTTTGAAGAGACTGAACATACGTTAGCATGATTGTCTCTCATTTCCATACATATTGAGGTGTACCAATGTGCTCCACAGGGCTGCGGTCATTGATGTCACATACACAGGAGTGTTTTGGGAGGGCTTAAGGTTTGCCTTGCATCACTAAGCCTTCATCCTCTATTTCCATATTGCTTCCTTAAACCCTCTGCCTCAGCTCACATCCACATCTGTAAACAGACACAGAATCCGGATAGAGTGCCTACATGTGTAAGTGTGGAAATCCTCCTGCATTTTCCCAGGAGATCATCCTCAATGTAACTGACTACATATATTGCTGGTAATTGTCTCATTTTGAAAAGTGAAAGCTTTATTACTGTCTTGACATTCCCTTCTGACATTAAATCTTTATAAATGAGTGTTAACCCTTCACAACTCATATCACTTGGAAAGCCAGTTATACTATGATTTTATTATATCATCATATTGGTGCTATGTGAGTGCAATATTTCCCAGTAGGAGTATTCTCTCTGATGGAATGTGTGAGCTTTCTTTCATTCACAGCAGCAGCAGTGCCATGCTTCGCTTTAAGTCACCTAAGTGCCCACCTCCAGCCCTGCAAACCGCCAGCTCCCCACTAACACCTCAGTCCCTCTGGAATGGCTCAAACCCAATATGAGCCACTTCAAACACCTGCTGATGCTGTCTTTGATGTGTGTGTGTGTGTGTGTGAGAGAGAGAGAGAGTGTGTGCGCATGAGTATGTATATGCATCGTTCAAGTGTGTTTCATTGCTTGGACAAGATGATTATGATGACTCATCTTTGAAGATGAATAGGAACTATCCCTTCTGTTTCTTACATCACACATCTTATGCTCTCATGAAATAAATCACTGTGTGTGTGTGTGTGTGTGTGTGTGTGTGTGTGTGTGTGTGTGTGTGTGTGTGTGTGTGTGTGTGTTGTATGGCTGTACAAAGGAATGGTCACATGAGATTAGAAAGATATTTTGTTGACCATGGTAACAAAAGCAAAAAGAACAAGCAACATGAAAGATTATAAACCTCTCTGTTGGCGTTCCATGCCCTTGCCTTGCCTCTATAAGAGGGTCAATGCCAGCTGCTTTTCTAGGGATTTCACTGATGCTTTCAATGAGGAAAATAAAATTACAATTACTGAATTTTATTGCAAGCAAGGTCCTTTTATTTTCTTTAATATGCATAGAGCAACAAGTAATATGTACAGAAGTATATAATGAATAAAATAAAATAAAATGATCTAGCACCTTAATTATCTGAAATGTGTTACTGGCTTTTGTTTGAGAGAGGCTGTTGCCTTCGAATGAGATTGGTAAGAATGGGTGACTTTGAGAAGTCCCTGTTCAGAATGTGCATGTCATGTACACCAAGGCAATGTGTAGTGTTCAGTCAGTGTTTGAGTGTCATTGGTTGTGACAATGTGACAGTCTACTTGTCAAGCATGATGACAAGAAAGCCCTGTAAGGTGCATGAATCATTGACAGAAAACTCCATGATGTTCAAATTCAGAAAGAATAGGCTGAATAGGGAGAGAATCATGTAAACACACAAAGGTGGACAAAACAATACAATGTAAAGTACAATGTAATGCCGGTTAAAATAAATAAATAAATAAAAAACGAGACCCTCCCTGACTTTCTCTGATGCATGCATCAGCCTGTGAACTAATAAATATGTGAAGGACTCAAGGCTGATTTTCCTACAAAAATCCAAAGGATGTGAGGTTTTTGCACATTCCTTGCCTCTCTCCCAACAAATGACCAGCACCCACAACTGTGCTAACTTATCCAACTATAAACACCCTGTAGATACTAGCACTCCACGTCGGCTGGTGTCTAGCCGCCCTACCATCTACAGAAGACGGCCTACAGAGGACAGAGAGGAGTGCCTGAACAACAGAAAACAAGATGAGTAACAGCCACAGATAAAGTAACAGTGAGATGCATTTTAATAATATACAACACAAAGACAGAATGTAAAATCTGTAAGATAAAATTATCATATCAAGCAGGGTCTACTAACCACCTTCACAGGTATATTAGACCTGTACATCCAACAGTGCAGTTCGAAGAAAAAAGGAAAGCATGCCTGAAATCTCGGAACCCATTGGCTATCTGTCTGACAACTATTTAGCCTCTGGGGGCAACAGCCAGTATTTTGGGTCGTCTGGTGTAGCATGCAGATATGCAAGACTTCCTCCATTCTTCTTCCATGCGCTGCTCATTGTTTACAGTCAAATTATCAACCTCAGATGGTCCAGATGACATTTTGGTTAATCTCTATAAACAAATATATGCATATGGATGCAGATAATGCAGATTATGCAGACAATTTAACTTTTGTCAATAGAAGGCAGCATTGTTATCTGTAGTATAAAAGGTTAATAAAATCTAAGTCCTGTATCTCTTTAGTAGATAGTCATATATATGGAAGTTATACTATTCTTCTTGCATTTACATGACAAATAACATGATATAAGTTGCATAATGATCAGACATTTAATTTATATGAATTTCAGGTTTGCCTCAGATTTGCAGGGAGGCTTCACAAAGTCCTCAGGAATGTGGGTTAGTTTATGGTGTTGTTGATAAGAGTCTGTCTTCCTTCTAAGGTGGGAGTTATTTCTCTCCGGTCCAGGTGGCCTTTAGGGTCAGTTCATGCTTTAAGTTTGTGTCATAATTCAACTTATCGAAATGGTTTATTGCGAACTTTCTGAGTCTGTTAAGCATCACTGATCAAACCCCCACTTGCAAAGGTCAGTTCTGCAAGCCGAGGGTCTGCTCTTACAAATTTAGGAATCCAGGGAATCTGTCTCTTATTTTCCTTAAGAATCAAAGATTGGTTAACACAATCAAAGAACAAGCAGTTGTCCTACAATGGTGTCCTATCTTCTGGATTGTTTTGAATTAAGTGAAAGACACACTTCAGAGAACTTGGCAAAAGAACTGCTGAGAGTGGCAAAAGAGTGGCAAGTAGAAAACAAAGTGGTTTGCAGTGTTAGTGACAACACAGCTAATATAACCAAAGCTATTAAAATCTTGAAATGGACCCACGAACCATGTCTCACACACACAATCAACCTGATGGTAAGAGATGTCCTGAATGTGATGAAGCCTACTGTCGACAAAGTGAAGGTGATAGTGGAATTCTTCCATGAGAAACTGATGTCTACTCAATGCTAGTTGGCTAGTTGAGCTGAGTCCCAAACAAGAATATGTTACTAGGTGTCATTCAACATTTCATATGCTGAAACAGGAACTGGAGTCCAAGGACGCCATCATATCTGCCCTGGGCATTATCAATGCACCTGTTGATACTTTGAGCCAATAAGAACAGGAGGAAGTGCATGTGACATGCATTGTTCTGGAACCTTTTGAGCAGGTCACTGTGGAGATCAGTGTAGGTAGGTACAGTGGACAATTGTTATTACAACTGGTATTATTTTATAATTATATAATAGAGGTACATATTAGAGGTGAATGCCAGTAAACAGACAAGAATAAACTGAACAAAATTCATACACCACATGATTAAACACAGCATAATTTTGTTTCTGCTACTGTTTTCTCTCTTTTCAGCTACATGACCCTCTGAAATGCTACTCCTGTGCAAGGGTCTGCAGAGAATAACAGCAAGCCACCAGACAGAAGGAACAGTAACTACAGGGAAAGTGATCTATGGAAAGAAAATTCCACAGAATGGAATACAATACTGTTCTCTCAGAAACCATCGTACTGGGCCTGAAGTTCAAAAAGCTGGCCTTTAATGACGACAGAGATGTTGATGAGGGACTTCAAAGAGTAACAGCAGCAGCAGCAAGATGCAGCCCCAGCAGCCAGCCAGCTCCACCACCAGGAGGCCAAGAGGGAGAAAAGAGAGCAGGGACACTAGAAGTGAAGCCACAAATGTCTGCAGTTTGGAGGCTCTTTGATGAAATAGTAACAGGAGACACTGCAAGAAGGAATCCCTCATCAGCTGCTGTACTGGAAGTAAGATCTTATCGAGGAGGAGCCCCTTATCCAAAGAGCCACAGACCCGCTGAGCTGATGGGAGACCAAGGCTACAGTCTACCCATGACTTGTCAAGGTTATGGCAGGGAGACAGTGCATTGTAGTGACATCAGTCCCTTCAGAAATAATCTTCTACAAAACAGGGCAGATGATAACAGAGAGAAGAAACTGGATCAGCCCCACTAAGCTGAGGCACTTAGTGTTTCCTGATGCCAATCTGCCCTAAAGACACTGTTCACTGTTAAAATGGTTGGATGCTGCTGTTTTGCACATTGTAATATATTTGTTTTTGGTATCATGACACACCAGGTAACATCATGATTATGATTTGTTTGGAATGCTTTGTGTTTTGGATAGTATTGTTGGAGGAGGGGTTCTGAAGCAAATGTGTGAGGTATGGGGTCATTTGGAGATGTTTGCTTTTTCCTTTTTACTTGTATGTTATATTATGTACAACTTGTATAACATTATTGATTTTTTTCTTCTCTGTTTCGAACCTGCCTCCTGACAGGAACTGGATCAACCAGTCATGTAGCTTGACACTCAGGTCAGCACAATCCATTGAAATGTTGGCATTGCTCCTCTGCAAGTCCCTGTGACCTATCTTTACCCATAACATCCTTATGTTTTTAGGCTGGCATAGATGTTTACCTGTATTTCTGCGGACACATAATTACTCCACAAGACAGTGAATGCAGCAGCATGTGTGCACAGTTCAGGAAATACATGTGTAGGCAAACACTTATACTGTGCTCATCATGTAGAGAATGTGAAAAAGGTCAGGGGATCATACTGACGAACATGAGGAAATCACATCTATAGTTGAGTGCAAGTGGACTTACCTTGATGTTAATTGTTAATGTTTTATATATTGTAAAAATGTTATAGTTATGTGAGAAAACAAAATGTAATAGTTGTTAAAAATGAACAGATACATCAAATGATCTTATATTTCTTCTTTCTGAATTCTCGGACATGCCATAATGAAATTTTACCAATAAGAATTGATTATTTGCCTGTGTGTGAAGGTATTCAAACAGCACAGGTCAATTTGACCCTTAATGGATGGTTAAAATGTTTCAACTACAGCAAAAAAAAAGCTTATCTCAGTATTTCATAAACATAGACAAGAGGAAAAAGTAGAGAGACTGGAGGGAAATAACAAAGAATTGGAGTATCTGGTGCATTCAGGGTTCAATCAGAGGCTAAGCTGCCACACAAACACACACACAGACACACTCCCATACACACCATTGGTACATATGTTGCCAGATAGCTTACAGCTAATTCTATAGAGTTGCTACACTGGCTGTGTACAGCAAATACAGATTACACAAGTGCTTCAGTGGTCAAATTTCCACAAATGAATGCAAGTACAAATGCAAGTAAAGACCCTCTGAATGAGTCGCCGGGTGATGGAGGATTCAGGCAGACGCTATACTACTCCATATATCAACGGTGAAGCTGAGAGCTGATATGTCATGCAGCAAACATTTAAAGTGCTTTTTCACAAAGTCTTGTATCTTTAGTTGATGGTTGACTATCAACAGCTGGTCACCAAGAGCAGTGTACAGAGGAGCTGTATGTGAGAGCTATCGGGTTGCTTGGTTTCTCCAGAGCTTGCTGCAAAGTTGGTTGTTGTTGCACTGCTAGGATTAGCAAACTAATTGAACTCTGTTATGTTGGTTCTTTAGTTATCAAGTTACTTCTACTAAAGGAGATGTTTTTATTTTTTACTACCCTTGTTGATAATTTGGCAGAACAGAGCTTTCAGTCTGCTTTACTCTTAACCAATGTGGGCCTAATTGCATTACTGTAAAATGGTGCCAGATACATTGTACATGGAATGGAGTGATGGTGGTGTGACTTTTACAGTTACAGGTACCTGAACACAGTATATGACTTACACTTGATGCTGGTGTTAGTACCATCCTGTCCTCAAGTATCATACTGTATTAGCTGATATAGATGTTCCACAAAACCTGAAAACTACTGTTTTTCCTTTGTTTTTCAGCTTGATGTCAAAACAAAGCGTAGGACAACAATTGAATAATTCTTTTGGGAAATGAAAAAGAAAAAAATCAAAGCACTTATCTTTTAACAAATGTTGGATTCAGCCAGTACAAATGATCAGGGTGTGGGTAATTTAGGATAATTCATTTCAGGAGCATCAATCAAATATCAGAAAGAGTTCAATTTGAAAATTACCGTGTGAATGAAATGTGAGTGGGAGCAGAATGTACTGAATGAGTTCAACTGCATTTTGATTCAAGACAATGTCCCTTTTAGTCGTTTTCTCAAACTGATTTAATCACTGCACTGTAAATTGAGCTCCAGCCACAGCACAAGCTGCTCCATCTGAACTGGAAAAATCTTTGTTTTTATATAAAAAACAAAACATTTCCTTAGTCGCGACCCATCAGTCATTGACACTGATGTGTGTGGGTTGCTCCATAAAGTGCCACATTAGGCTGGCACGACCATTATTGTTCTTAATCAGATTCTCCCCTTGAATTTTGAGGATGACTTTGCCATGCTTCTAAAATGAATTCCATATATTTGATAAATGGTTTAAAAAACATTAAAATGATTTGGGTTTAAACCACGCACAGTCAAAACTATGATTTAAAATAAAATATACAGCAATGTGCCTTATGTGCAATACTGAAAATAGGTCTATCTTTTAAATTCTGTTTATCCTGAATATTACACACACACACACACACACACACACACACACACACACACACACAAACACACACACAGAGGGAGACATGTCCATATACTTTCTCTCACTGTCTCTCATCATGGTAGCTCTTTCCCATTTCAGCTCTCTGACAGTTCCTAAATTGAGCTAGAAAGCCCTCCGTCATTAAGACTGACTTTCGCATTTGGCAGGAGAAGGAATAGTGTGGTGTTCACCTTATGCTATAAGAACCATCAATACAGAGTAAGGAGAGAGAGCCATATCTTACCATTGCTACCTTTAATACCTGTTTAGTTAAGATCATCTTTATTAATCCCTGTAATTCGTCCACTGCAATTGATCCATAACTGTCAAGGAGAAGTGGACAACAATAGAACAGCACTCCTCCAGTTCTGAAGCCAATGCAGACATTTCCTGTTTTTAGAAGGGGGTATGACTGCTAATAGACTTGCATATTTTGTGAAATGAACTACATTAAAAGGTCAGTAATGGCCAAAATCTGTATTACAATTGACAAACTGCTTTGTAAGCTATATTTGAAGGTTACCTACAGTAGAAATTACAGTCTACCTAGCATGGCTGTAGTAGGTTGGTACTCAAAGGTACCTTCATTAGCTTCATTTTGCTTCACACTCTTCTATACTTAGACAATACCTAGAATCTGATGTTGCTGTAGTAGTTTTACTTGACATGTTAATAATTTGAAACATAATGTCAGGTAGCAGACAGCATCAGTTTCATCCCTCATTTGTCTTAAGCATCCTACCTTGAGGAAAGAGATAAAGACAGATAAAAAGAGTGAACAGAGGAGTGACACCACTTCCCATGAGGAGGACTTGCGACTCCATCAGAGCACCGGTAATGAGTGGACTCCTTTGGGGAATTCTCCAAATGGACTAATTTGTAATTGATTCAGTGCATTAATTACCGTCCTGGTTACGCCTGTGTCATGGTTAATATTGTGCCAATCTGACGAGGCTGGGAGGCCCGTCTGCATTGGGACTGTTGGGGTGAAGCAGCCATTATTCAATTATGCCACACATATCAGTGGCGAGGCAAGTCTTAATCCGAGAGTAATCACTTCCCCACGCTCCCCTACTATGAGCTGATGTGTGGGAGGGTGGGGTGGGGTGGGGTGGGAGGTAGCCTTAGATCCATGTAGCCCATGGTTAGCTCCTTAATCAGGCCTGGGAACCAAATCCCATTGGTT
This sequence comes from Euthynnus affinis, assembly GCA_029490765.1. Classification (NCBI taxonomy): domain Eukaryota; kingdom Metazoa; phylum Chordata; class Actinopteri; order Scombriformes; family Scombridae; genus Euthynnus; species Euthynnus affinis. The sequence continues at coordinate 18,999,668 of CM055850.1, read as the reverse complement.
CTTCAAGTTTTTTTTGTTTTTTTTTTTCAGTAGAAGAGAATTCTGTCTGATAATAAAAGTTTACAATGTGTCTTGATTTAGTTTCCATGTGTGACTCTCTTGTCAGTGATTCGACAAATTAAGTGTGTGCATGTTACACAAACTCATCACTATACTAATATAAAGCCATATTTGTCATTGTCGCACACCTCTTTTGCAAAGCAGACATTAGTATCGACACACATTTCAATTAAAACACTGGACATTTTACAACAGCATGTCACTAGTGGAACAAAATGAGGCTGCAAGAAAAAAATAAACTTTTCAACACTAATTGAGATGCTGAAGAGTCAACATATAGTTGTTTTCCTCTCTCATCCTTTGGTATCCTTAAGCATGACTAACTGAACATAAACATGATGTATACAGTTTACTGACACAGGTAGTGGGTAACAGTGCGCATTGTTGTCTCCCATAGTGTTAATGGTGAAATAACTGCTGTTCCACCCACAGGATCACAAGAACTTAATATTATCTGTTACAGCAAGTTGTTACATTTTCAAGCTAGCAATTAGCCAAAGTCCTTGAAACAATAACATTTTTACGAACTATGTCATCTTATCTGTCAGGATACATGTTAATTATTCTGAATTCATTGTTCTCTATTGTGTGTACATGTCTTGCTGCAAATTAGTCACTTTATAAACATGTTAAAAAAAAGATACAGATAAAATATAAATTTTTACTTGCATAAACATTAACACACTATTTTTTTATTTTATAAATTCTGTACTACATAATATTATATAGTGTAATTTAACTCTTTACATGTAATATAAGTATGCAGAGGATCTGATATTGCCATCCTAATATTTAAGTACTATTTTTAAGATATGAGAGGAGAGGCCACTGGTCCTTTAAACACCAACATAATCGACCACCCATCAATTTGTGTGTATTATGATAGTGACAGACACGATCAACTAAGAAATGGAATGTAAAACCCGTTTTTTCTTCCTCCCATACAAAAACTTGATGCAACAGTAAGCAGTTAGTAAGTGGCTCATTTTAGCCTCCACATTTTTTTTTACTTTACACACTGTAAATATAAACCTCATATTCTAAAGAACTGAGTGCTGTCCATGTAACTCATCAAAACAGACCTCCATTTTCACTTACAAAAACAAGTGAAATGCACACTGTACACTCCTTTTTCTCTTTATCAACTTTTAGTTCAACAGCAGTCTGTTTTCAGCCCTGAGCAAGGAGAGAAGATAAAATAGAGGGCTCTCTCTCCCTCACAGTTGATTATATTTCTGCTTTGATCTACGGCGGCCATCCCCTAACCATTTTCTAAGAGTTTGGACCCAGCACAACACAACAAAAACAACACCCACGGCCTTGGGAATAACCAGACTCCATTGTGCCCTTCACTGAATATTTCAGTGTGGCATTCTAAAGAGTGCCTGCAGGTGCTTTAAATCATCTACAGTCCACTCTTTATGAAGCACTTTTACTTTCTATTTGGACAGGGCATCTTAACACAGAAACATAGAAAACAGTCATTCTCAAACTGAGGTCCAGGCATCTTTCAGGAAACCTTCAGGGTGTTACAGCAGATGACTAGAAATGATTCCTGAATGTGAGAATAAAAGTGTAGGTTTCACTCTCACCATTGTGCATTGCAAGCTGTGGAGTGTGGACAGTTTGGAAGCCCTGGGTGGGTCAAAAATCTTTGTGTGTGTGTGTGTGTGTGTTTGTAGAGGGGGGTGGGGGGTTCACAATATGAAAATAGTCCAATACAGAAGATGTTCAAAATAAACTTCTAAAATATTTTGAAAAGTCGGGAAAAAAACCCCCAATGTTTTACCAGGAGTAGCTTTTGCCTTTTTTAAGTGACATATCATTTACCCTCAGGGGGTGCTGTGCTGGTCTTAGCACCATCAAATTAAAAATCTAGTCAGACACTTTTGTGCGGGGGGGTAGATGGGGGGTCGTCACACAATGGTCCTGTTACTTCAGCCCTCCGCCAGTACCCCGGTGAGACTGTTAAGCGTTGCTGTGGGGTAGTCTCGGCCATGCTTAATGGCCCTAACAGCATTATTAGCTAATAAAGGTTGATGGGCCTCGCAGCTCTATAAATTTAGGAGGACAGGGGAAGAAGAAGCAGCGGCTGTTTTAAGGTGAGGTCTCAGTCTGAAAATTTATGTATCTCTCTTATTTTGCACAGTCACAACCTGTATAGGGATCATGGTAGGATTTGCTAGTATAAAAGTTTGGTGGTTTTCTTGAAATGACTTTATGTGTTGAAGTCTAAGAAGGAATAATAATGTTATTCATAAGAACACTGACAGCTGATCTTCTACAGTCTAAACTCTTTTCTAATCATTCAATATTTTCCTTCGAGTTGGTAGGGATCAAACATGGTAACTGCTAAGGTGCTTTCGATGTAGGTGTTCATGGTTTTTCCTAGAGCATGTAGAGGGAACCTTTTTGCATGCCAGAATGTTATACTCAGTATTACTGAAAATTCTTTGCTAAATTTGAAATGATTTCAACTCAACTTTCAGGGAGAATTTCTTCACATCAGATTCCGGCACAAAGGTGAATGCACAATTTTGAATAGATTCATGCCATCTCACAACGGTATTTTGTATTATGCAGATGAAAGGTTGTTTAAAAAAAATTACATGGAGTTGTGTGGGAGTGATAACTGAAGTAATAGCAGGATGATTTGAGCTGGAGTGCTGTCCTTCCTTTTAGGGTGAATTTACACTTCTTTCACACATTGATCTGAGAGCTCATTGATCAGTAATGTGTAATTTCTATGTCTTATCTTTCTGCAAGTGGAAAGCCACATGCCATGACAAACAGGAGTTACCATCAGTAATACCAAGGACCATAAGAAAGATTAATGATTTGGGTAAAATAAATGCAGATAAAGGTGGAGGTTGAAAAAAGTAAAAGTTCAAATATTATAGCTGGCAAGACAATGTGTCTAAAAATGCCCTCTTTATATCTTGTCTTGTCTCAACTGAGTTAAGTGTTGGCCCAATAAAACTAATATAAGAGTGAAAAAGAAATAGGTGGTGTGGCCTCTTATTCTGACCACAGAGGAACTCTCTGAAATTGAAGATAAAGGTCTTGCTCTCTCCACAGGGAACCGAGGAATCTGATTTCTGACCCACTTGGCTGTCCTCTCTCTCTTTCATGCACATGCACACACACACACACACACACACACACACACGCGCACACACACACACACACACACACACACACAGACTTACAGCAATAGAGTGGCTGTATGCAGCCCATGGAGCTTTATTTGGCAACCAGAAACCCAGATAACAATCATGTTTAATTAAGATGTTGAAGTGTTATGGTGAAATTAGAGCAGAACGCTTTGAACTGATGTGCCTCTCTGAGTGTTTCTTGCAGATCATGTTAAGCAATAGAAGAAAACGTATGGAGGAACTTTTAATACTGCAGAATGGAGACAGATGTCAGTGGCTAAGAGGTCTCAGAGTACTTACTCACATGTGTGTGGTGGATATTTATTACTAACTTTTAACTACTAACATTGTTACCACACTTTTGATAATCTCTATAACAGATATCTGCATATGAATTAGGGATGTTAGATGGACTGTGCTGACTACTGAGCTAAAACTTCACTCATCACCTCATTGGAGACAGACCTCTAACTAACAAATATTTAGTAAAAAATATTAAAAAAAATATTTGTATGAAACAAATATTTGTAAAAAAACCAAAACAAAACAAAACAAAAACAAAACCACTATTTGTGCTTTGCCGAATAACCCCTAATATGAATTCAGAAACTAGAGCCAACAGGACAAGATTTTGGTACCGGAAGCATTCTGGTTCCTGTTTGTTGTCCGTTAGCAGTCTGAGCAGTATTGACGAATCACGCTTGAACAGGCTTTGGTAGCATGCAGGTAAACAGTCTGTGTGGAAAGCAAAAGAGGTGGAATGTATTGGTCTAAAATGCAATCTTGGACCCCATTGGCTGTTGTCTGACAAAAATTTAGCTTTTTATTAGCTTTTTTGAAATGTATCTGTATTCATATGCATACATCTATTTACAGAGATTAGCTGATATGTCATCTGGACCGTCTCAAGTTGCTAATCAGACTGTAAACAACAACCGGTGGAAGAGGAAGTCTTGGCCCAGATATCCGTTATCCCTTATCTGGATATCTGCTTGCTGCAAATATTGGATGTTGCCCCCAGCGGCTAAATCGCCATCAGACAGATAGCCAATCAGTTCCAACATTGCACTTTTGAGTTTGTGACCTCAAAGTTTACATGTGACTTCCCCCATGGTTCAGAGCATGGGGGAAGTTACCTATGGAAGCACTGATACATTTTTTTTCTCTCCCAATAGAAATATCTCAACTCAGAATATCTAATCAGTGTTCTCTTTTTCACAAATATAAAATCTGTGAATCTCACTGAGTGGAATTCATTGGGATCATTTTTATGTAAGGTAGCATGAAGTCAGGGATTGCTGTGGTGCTTCCTGAGACCAAATTAATGTAACTGACAGCAGAAACATTGGAATTTATAATGACGCTGGTCATCATAGCCGATACCCAAACCACTTAATATGATAAGTATCAGCACCAATACCAATCCAGTGTATCGAATTGGTGAATCAGGACATAACCCTGTAAAATCCTCACTAAGGAAAGATTCTATTTAATACACTTTAAAAAAAAAAACAAAAACAAAAACAAACAAAACTATTGTATATGCATTATCTGTCAGACCTTTCACTTCCAATTAAGAAAGGATGTTATAAAGAGTGAAGTTAGCCAGTTGAAAGAAGTAATTCTGTCTTTTGTGCAATGTTTTCCTACCCTCCTGAGACAGGAGCCGCTATCAAATATGACACAGTTGTGTGTGTATGCATGCGTATCTCTTGTAAGAGTATATTGGTGTTGGGGGCATTGTCATCTTTTTTAAGCTTATTCTTGAGCAAATGGGACATGGGGGAGCAAGTTGCAGCTGTTACAAGTAAAAAATGATGAATATTTTAATTGTTTTAATGGACATTTCCTGTACAAGCACCTAGAGTACAGTACATGACAAAGAAGTTAACTAGTTCACAATCAGAAGCTGGAGCTGTGGATGGATCCTAGAGAGAGTTTTAAGTGTGTCCCTGCAAGGTGAGGTCTTTAATCTATGCTAATTTGCCAAGTTTTGTTTCTCCTCCTCACAAAAGGTCTTGTCTGACCATACCTGGAGCTGATGTCACGCACAAAGATACTTGGGCTGTAAATTGCCCGCTTGGGGGCTTGATCAGTTTCTGATCAGTTGGCACCCCTCAGCTCTATCCCCTCCCAAAACAAATGTTTGTCCTGGTGTTTCATGTTACTTGATCATTCTTGGTTGTATATAGAAATCTTGGGCATCCTCACAACAACAAACTCTGAAGAGGCATGAAACATGAACAGTCAGACAATCAGGCAAGTGGTAAACAAGCCAACAGTTTAGCTAGATTAACAAACCCTTCATTCAGAGTTGAAACCAAAACTAATCTCGCAGGAAAGGTCAGTGATATGAAAACTGTCTGCTTAGAATTACATGGATTCTGTAGGTACTGTAGGTAACAGCTAAACTTAACTCCACAAACTGTAATCAATGTTCACAATGGACAGTCTGGGCATTATATTTATCATTTAGCTTTGTTATCTTTTCAAATAGCACAGGCTAACCTTGGACTTTGTTTAAAACCTATATAATCATCTTGCTTGTGTCTTTTACCCCATGCCACTTCCTTTTAGCAATGTTTTTGTACTTCCAGACTTTTGATGAGCAATCAATTAAGTAATTCAATTAATATGATGACAAATGCAAATATACATCATCATAAAGTGCTATTTACCATGTTTCTAGGCAACAGGGATGCTACCATTATATTTAAAGAACAATGCCGCCAATTTCTGATGTTGTGCTATAAAGTACAGGGAACTCTAAAACACAAAGTATGAGTTTTTCTTCCATCACTCTCTACCTCCACTGCTTGCATGTGTCATATCTGGTTACGTCGCATACTGCGGTTACCTCATTGGTTGTGCTTTGAAAGGTCAGCAGAAACCAAGGTCAAAGATTAAATAATTTGAACTTAAGCACAGCACCTGGTGGCAACTTCGAGTGGTGCAACATGCCAGGGGTAGTTGGCCGCTGCTGCTCTTCCCATGGGAGAACAATGGCATAGCCAGCACAGAGCAGTTTTACAGCTGAGCATGTGTGGGCACTTTGACTTTGGTGAATAAAGTACCAGAGGAGGACAGAGCCGCAAGTATTGCCCTAAACTCTGATATAGTGTAGATATAGTAGCATTTAGGACCAGTGTTACACTCAACCCCACATAGAAGATGTTTAAATCATGATTAGGGCTTTTTCTAATGTCACATGCAACCCCAGAAATTTATTTTGTAAACAAACTATTGGCCTTGAAAATGATGCTAGTGATGATGTCACTTTTAAGGCTAAGAGCAGTACTTAACCCAGCATGCTAAAATTAGTGGCTTAAATTAGAGACGACAAATGCAGAGATTAACCTATCCTTTAATCTACTCCTGTGTTGCAAAATTGTGATTGGATTACAGCTGTCTAACGAAGGAGTTTAGGAAATGGTCAAATGCACAGTGAATTCCTAATTAAACTGCATGATATCCATATCAGATTTCGACTGACTATATGTGGAATACCTTTATATATCAGCAACAAGACATATCATCCCAACCACTCCTCAAGCACATCTTTGTACGCCCTTCTCTCTATTCATCTTTTCCTATATTTATGTCTCTTTGTCTCTTTGAAATTTGAAATGTCTCTTTTGGTCTGTTCTTTAACAAAAAAAAAAACTTTCCCATATATTGTAGATGTCAATGAAAGAGCCGTAGAGAGCAATTTTTGCCTCCCAGATAGTTGTGCACATCTAGACAAAAGCCTATGTAATTACAGTTGTAGTCACTGGTCCATTAGTGATAAAGACATGATGGCTCACAAGGGTGGAGCTGGCACCGTTTGCTCCCCTTAATGCATTCATTGCATGGTAAAAGCTGCAATTATACTAAAAGAGACTCTCTTTCTAATTCTCTATCTCTTGCTGTTTCTTTATGCTTCTCTTTTTCCATACACTCTCTCTCTAATCCTTCCCTCTTCTTTTGCCATCCCTTTATCTACAGTGTGTCACTGTCAAGCAATGGGATATTATCTGCATAAAACAGTGTCATCAACTCAATGAGCAATTAAGTTATTCTCTCATCTATTTGGAGGAAGAATCTGAATCACTCTGAATGGAACAAAAAAAACAACAAAAAAAACCTTTGCCTCCCCTACCGCCTCTGTCACATTTGTGTCTTGTGTTCTAATAGGAAGCTTTTTGCTTTCTTTTGTGGTTACTCCTCAAATGACACAGCATTAATTTTGGAAGAGAGATAGTAGGAACAATGGAGTCCTCTGTTGTGTGGCTCTAGGCTTGGCTATGGAAGGCCTTTTCTATATTTCAGTCACAACAATTAAGCCCTTATTTGCCCCACGGTCAGCCCCAAACAGTCATGCTCACACTGATTGATCAAAATGCCCACCCAGTGAGAGAGGCATTATTATTAAACAAGCTAAGCAAGGATTACTCACTGTAGTGCTGTGTAGAACTCACAGAGTCTTAGGACTTATTGAGGAAGATTATGAAATTGTGACCCATGCAATAAAGAAATCACTGACTAAAGGACAGAGGATACAAAGAAGTGAGATTGGTAAGAAATTCCAGATCAGTGTCTAGTCTAGTATACCTTGAGTTCTTGCTTTGGTGTGCAACCTCACTTCAAAAATAAATATCTTGTAGCATGTGATTCCAGTTAATGTCAAAATATCAATAATTAAGTAAACGTAACTAAATAATACAAATTTTGTAAATGTAATAAATTAAATTAATGTAAGATTTATGATTAATATGATTTGAATAGGAAATTATTTGAATAGGCTAGATATAGCCTTAGATTATTAAATTAACATACAAAAGTACCACACAGTAGGAACACAAGTAACTTGTTATTAGGAAGTGTTAAATGTTCTTTACAAAGTGTAACTCATTATGCTTTTTCATGTAGGCTTAAAAAAGATTAGAAAAGTTTTATGAACAATCAGATTTAAGTAAATAAAATGCCAAGATCTCTCTGCTTGGATTTATGTCATCATGGCCTGTTTAAGAAGATTAAGGACTCTTTAAGAAAGTGCAAATGTGTTCATGTTTTATGTTGTTGGTATTTTAATTTTATTCATATTTATGTCAGAATTATTCATTTTATGATCATATAATCATAGTATTTCTGTACACATTACTTATTCTGTACACTTATTATTATTATTTTTGTTTAATTTTACTCACATTGTTTTTGTAATAAATTTATTTTTAATGGCCAGTATGTGTTATGTGATGTAATGATCTTTTTTTTTTTTTTTTTCTAAAAATGACCATTAATTTTGAAAAATCAAATGCTCATTTAAGAAATGATCAGTATCATCATTGGTATGGTTAAAACTGTAACAAATAGTAAAGGTACAGTTGGGAGTAGGTACCAAAGTATCAAGGTACCAAGTAGCATTAGTGGTATCGGTTCAAATGTGAGTGGTACCCAACCCTACTGCTCCATAGCAAGTGTATAGAAAAACTCCACAGGGCCTCTTAAATGGTGAATTGCATGTCTGTATTTAATCAATACTGTAATGCAGTGAGTATACCCAGGTCCACATTCAGCTGCAAAAAAGGAGTTCATGAATTTAGACTGGAAGGATACAAGAGGGCAAAGGTTGGGGTGAAATTGAAAAAAAAAAAAAAAAACAACAAAGCAAATTAGGGGGATGAAGAAGGGACGACAGATAGAAATAAAATAAATGCTATTCTGCACTTTGGTTTTATGTGTGGTTGCTGCATAGTTGGATAGTGATCTATGATTGTGGCCACAGAGTTGGTGTAGGAAGATGATAAAATTAGATAGTGACACAAGGGTGAAATTAATGGTCTAATAAACAGAAGTGAGCCAACACTAGTCATTTGAGGTAGCGTTAAAGGTGCAGTGTGTAGAATTGAATGGCATCCAGTGGAACAGATTTGGCAGGAATGGAATATAATATTCATAATATTATGTTAATATCTTTTAGTTAGTGTATAATAAATAAATAACTTGGTTCATATTCAGCTGATGACCAAATGCAGTGGCTCAAAAACTGTGTATTGACCATGTTCCTGACAGTTGATGTTGACATATGTAGACAAATTTTGAGCTATACATCATTCATTCATTCATTTCCAGTGTCTTATGTGCCTGGATTTCAAATACTCGAATGATATGAAATTTTGATTCAGTGAAAATAAAAATGTGTGCTTGTATTTTACTGAAAAGCTATAATACCCCTATGAGAGGATACTTTCAAGCGTAGTCTGAAGAAAGAGGGAAATCTGTTTTTTAGCTATGGTGGGTCAAGGTCCTGCCTCTTAGCTATAGCTTGTAACTCAGGGTCAGATTTAATAAGGCTTGCATATATTTTTGATTTTTATTATTTCATTATTTTTTTATTATGTCACTTTATCTCCTTTTTGTTTCTCAGGAATGTGCCAAAGATTATAATATAAAGGTTTCATAATCTGGATCACTATGTCTACTAAATTCACCAATTTCTTTTAGTAATCACATAAAAGTCACACTGCTGAACTGCGGCCACTGAACTCTCTTTCACTCGCAGAATGCGTCTGGCGGGCAGTCACAGGCGCAGACCCTGACTGTGTAATGACCTGCTGTGTTAGTAAATCAGACACTGAATATAAGCACATTGTGGCTGCAACCTCAATGAAAACTGCAGCACACATTTGCATTAAAATCTGGCCCTCAGTATTTTTTCTCATTAAGATTTTCTTTCATCAGTCTTTCTGAAAAGCTAAAACATGTTCCTGGGTTTTATGTCCGTATTCTAAGTCTAATGGTTATTTCATGGTGAACAGGATAATAACATTTTAGCACCTTGATATTTTACCACTGATAAAATAAGAAACTTTTTTTTATTTTTATTTTTTCGCAACACCTTATCCCATCCCTCATCCTTTTACAGAGGCATTGTCAAAGCTTCATTGGAAGTCATTTGGAATCACTGATACTGAAACAATACTGGGACACCTTTACAAAAATAAAATATCAGATATCACTGGCTTGTATTCAAAGAATAACAGCCAGTATTGACCAGTGTAACAATATGTGAGTTTGGGTTGGTGACTGTCAGACAAAGTCAGAAAGAAAGGGCAATAGCAAGGGACAGAAAGTGAGACTTTGCTTGTCTTTGACACTTAGTTTTCATCACTTCCAAGTTAATATATGTTGCATGGGTCAGTGCCCCTGACCGCAGCTCCCTCCAAGGCCACCCAGCACCCCTTAACCCACCTAATCTCCTCTGGCTATTTATTCCCAAAACCCACTGGTGGAATTGGCTGAAGGCTAATCAACATTTAGCTCCTCCGAGTGTGTTATTACACAGCAATTGATGGATGGTACAATTACACCCCGTGTCACTTAGCTAAATGGCTATGTAATCCTAATGAGTTTTTATTCAAACACTGACTAGTTAGCGCAAGGAGAGCTCAGGGTGGGGGGTAGAGAGCAAGCGAGGATGGAAACGCAGAAGGAAGGCACAATCACACAAAGAGAGAGAGAGTGAGAGAGAGGGGAATTATGGGTAAACAAGATAATCAGGTAACATGATGAATGTGTGTTGTTCTTGTTAACAAGAATCAGCAGCAATGCAGCCTGGGTGGTTAATACTTTTCAGCCTAAGTCTGAATGTAGATGCAGGGAGCTACAAACAAAGCTCATACAGTGGATATCACCATAACCTGTATCAAAGGTCACTATACCCAGAAATTACATCCACATAGAACAAATCTGCAGCGAAAACTAAGAGTGTGAAGGTCAGGGGGGTAAATCGGGATATAGCATGTCCACTATTTCATGCAAGAAGCCAAAGATCACATTTCAACAGAAATGTTCAATTAACATCATCATGTGTTTTTATTCGTTGGTTAAGTTTTCTTTAACATTAACAAAGACTGTTATTGCAGTTGCTTAACCCTAACCATTTATACTATGCATATTTTATTTGCCACAAACAGGATCTTTCCTTATCCATAACCGTACCGAAGTTGCCTAGTCTAGATGCACCATAAAGCAATAATTTATAAAACATTTGCCTGCCTTTGAATCTTTGAATCGTGTCAGAAAGAACCGAATTTCCTGGTGGAAATTCCACTTTTACATTTAAATTATGCATTCCTTCTGATTACAATGCCCAAAAAATCATGAAGTCTGATCATTTAAATCATAAGCTAGCAAGTCATTCCTGATGGGTTTCATTAGCTACTCCACACAGCACAGACAGGACAGAAGCAGTACGTTATTTCTTCTCCAACCCTGTGTCATAACCAATTTCAGACTAGTGCCTTGAGACCGAATAACTTCCATATTCACACAGACTACCTTCATCTCTTGAAGGAGGTGACTGCAGACCGTGATTAACCCAAACATCTCTGCCTTCACTGTCAGTGTAAATGTATTCCGTTCCACTCTGCCACCACAGTCAGGCTGCTTTGCTTAAGAGTGCAACATGTAAATCCGCTATGGTGATGTTATAGTAACCTAGAGGCAAAATGGATGAACCAGGATGAAGTAGGGGTTTAGCAGCAGTCTAAATTTCAGGAATTCAAGACTATAATCTCAAGTTGTGAGTTTAAATCCATGCTCAGCTGGGACAATATGGATGCAGCCACTGTAGTACTGTTGAGGTGCCCTTGAGCTAGAAACACTAGCTTCTCCAGTGTAGCAAGCAGAATATTATGATTTACCAAGTTTAAATAACAAAAAAAAGACAGAATAATAAATAAGTAACAAGCTGATAGAGAGATGACAGAGTCTCACTACTCTGAGAAAGCATGCCAAACTAACAAGATTCCTTATTATCATGCACAGACAATTCACCAGCACAGCTTGAATGAATAAAAAGTAGGTGGGGGCCTAAAAAAAAGCCAGAGAGGATTAGATGTGCTGGTGGCTGTTTTCAATAAGTGCTGTTATCAATAGGGTGTTGTTAATGAGGAGAACAGAGTCTAGTTCTAGATAAACTATTGTACCCTGACCATCTAAGCCCTAACACAAGCCATTCTTGAAAAGGACTCCCTCATCTAAGTCACAGTGGGTGGAAACTGATTTCGATCCTCCTGAGAAGTTAGTTTACAATTCAACTTTTTTTTCAGGAGGCTTCAGAGGGAATAGATATGACGTTTGACAGGCATCAGAGAAGCAGGGTGGGCTGTTGTCACACCCCACTTCTGCTTCTTTTCTTCACTGTCTCTCTATTCAGTCTGACACGACTCTATCATGATAAGTAGAATCACTGTCTGGTTTCTGTGTGTAGGTGTACATGCAATGTGACGGTGTGTTTTGTTTTTTTTTTACTTGCCCCAATACAGTTGCATCTTCTGAGCATGACTAGTTTTCACAGCTGTTGAAGAACCCCTCATGCAGGAGAAGACTTAACTATTAGGCAAAGTATGCAATTTCCTGGGGCAACTAACAAAAAAGGGCCCAGTTTTAGATCTAAAACACATAAAATTATGTTACTATTCTAACTGCGATACAATATGCATTACTTTACAAATCTCAAACCAAGAGCTTCTTTTATCACTCTAAATGTGCCACCCCTATGCATTACAGATTAATGGACTATATCATTACTTGACAAGCCATTGCGACGGCTGCACACTACTCACTTGTTGCTAAGTAGTTACTAAGAATCTCCGGTGTTTATGCCTAACGGTAATGCACAATTTATCACAACATGAAATGCAGTTATCACGGTGAGCATTTTTAAAGAAAAATTAAAAGGAAGAGTAAAACATTCATTGGAAAACTCCTGACAGTAGTATTCTTTTTTGTTGCTCCCCCTGAAACAACTAGCATGAGTTATTAATGTTTTCCTGTTGCATTGACTCACTTGTTAGAAGGTAAGAGCATGAACCCCCTTTTCCCCTGACCCTCATGAAAACAGACCTAGATAATGATTTCAATATAAGAAAAGAAAACTGTATTCAGGACGAGAAAAGAAAGAGGAAGAGACGAGAGAAAGTGGAGCAACATGCTAGGAAATTATATTATAATACAGTGTTTCCCCTATAATTGTATAAGCCTGGCAGGCCACCAGCTTGACAAGAACCCCCACCAGGCTATTTCTTTTTTTTAATGCCAATTATCCATCTGTTTGGAAATCAATAATCATTTGCATTTGGGAGCTTCTGCGTGGCACTGTTCAGGAATAGTCAACCTCTGAGTTGCTGCCCGTGAAACTCTTGGTAGCATAACTCCTTTAAGGAATAGGGCAATGCGTAATGTGTGTGCATAGCAAGTGTGTGACCAGAATGCGTGAAAAGTGACAGTGACGGTGAGCAGAGCAGAGGAAAAGGTTAGCATTAAGTTATCAATCTGGCAGTAAATGTATAGTACAGGCTACAGTGTGTCAGTTAATAAATGCTTCAGCTCTCAAGAACAAGAAAAGTATATATATATATATATATATATATATATATATATATGTATATGTATATGTATGTATATATATATATATATATATATATATATATATATATATATATATATATATATATATATATATATATATATATATATATATTTGTTTTGTTTTACTTTTGTCTGTTTGTTTTACTCATTTTTACATTCATATTTGAAATTCCCCCTGTAATACATGGCTTTCATTACTTTTGTCTAATTTATGTATGTACAGCACTTTGTAACTCTGTTTCTGAAAAGTGCTATATGAATAAAAGTTATTTTTAGTGTATTTGCTCATTTGAGAGATGGAAATAAAGGCAGTCGAGGAAAGTTTTTTTTTTCTTCTTTTTTCTTGTCAAACAAACGGGCATTTTACCTCTCCCTTTCTGTTATTCTCATTTCATTGCCCTATCAGTCCAGATCATTTCTGAAAGACAGGCATAGAAATGATATGGGCTGACCAACAGTGAGAAGGGGAACAAGAAAATGTATCTGTCAGTCAAACAAGGAGACAGGTTTTAACCCTGCACATTATTACAAATACACACATACACACACACACACACATACTTGCAAACATAGATTCAACCAATTGCTTCCATAGCCAGTCCTGACCTCCTTGGGGCCCTAACCAAAATTCTGCTGAGGGCCCCCTCTTACCTTACCTGTGAGCCTTGTAAACCATTTGCTGTTGCCACACAGTCACATCTGGCACCTCAGTGCTCCCACTACAATCCACCCGCCCTTAAAACAGTTTGCTCCATCTGTTGGTCTAAGAATTAGAGCTGTACAGAACAGAAGTATAAACAAACAATATTTATTGAATAGAATATTTCTATAGAATCTTAAGTTAAGTGACTATTAAGATAAATAAGAAATGTAAATGTGGAAAATAATACAATATCACACTGACCTTTGGCTCTTCTGACTGGCAAGTAGTCCAGTCCTCACAATAATATACAATTATATTTTGCTATACAATGTAAACATAAGCCTAGAGGGTATGGCCACAGCTTCATGTCTCAAAATAGTAAAATAATATGTTTACAGCTGTGTGATTAGCTTGAGATATACAATGCAAACATAAGCCTATAGGCTCTTGCTGCAGCTGTATTTCTTAAATAGTAAAGTAAAACCTATACAGCTGTGTGATTAGCTTTGAATCCATCTGCAGCCTGTGTACCAGTCTATCTGGATGGTCTGGTGGAAATTGGGAAAGTATGTCTCATAGTTAAGCAGTCATTTACACAAAAAAAACTTCTCTCTCTCTCTCTCTCTCTCTCTCTCTCTCTGTGTGTGTGTGTGTGTGTGTGTGTGTGTGTGTTATTATTCTGAAATAACAGAACATATAGAGGTAGCAATGCGCACTTTATTCATAATAATAATCATCATAATAATCAAATTAAATGCACAATTTACTTAAATTGCTATCCCAGAATGTGCACATATACACAAATTACATAGACAAAAAAAAGCACATTCAAGGGAGAGATTGGAAATGAACAGTCAAAGAGTATGCTTGACTATTCAGAACTAGATTACATGCTCAAGGGTGACCATTATTTTCATCAAGTCATCAAATGTTCCTTGCAATACATTGGATAACATCTTGTATAGAACAATTGATAGTAATTTATCATACCACACTGTAAAAGCAGGTGGATGTGGATCAATGTGTAAACATTTGAATGTTCAAATTAAAATCTCACCATCAAAATATTCCTCTTCTGCACTTCCTAAAGTCAAAATCATCAATGATGTCATTTTAGGACATGTGTTTCCCCACATCATAATTTATGCTCATACACAAACGTTCCTATGACAGGGAAGACCTCAGGCAGCTTTTGATGAGCCTTATGCAACTATTACTGATAGTGTAGGGTTCTTCTTAGGGTTATCCTAAGGTTATGACAGAGTTCCTCCAGGTTTTTCTCACAGAGAGAGGAAAGCAGCTCAAAGGCAGTCATCTTATCTGATTGCAGATCAGGTAAATTCTGAATCTTGTGTACCAGATCCATTCCACTGATATTATAGTCATCCCTGAAGATTAGCGTGTTTTCAACTTCCATGCAGTGAGACTTTAAAGATCCACCGGACATCTGAGAAACAGTGCTGAAGTTCAGCAGCACTCAATATTTGGTTTTCACCTGTTTGAATGTTTCAAATCTCTCATCCTTGGATGTCACAGCAGAGTCAACCACGATGTTTAAGTAGTTGACTTCAAGGTTTTTCAGTGCATCAGTCACTGTTTCATCAGGAGACTCATAGCTGAAATGCCTCTTGCTGTTTCTCAGTCTCCTCTCCTTCAGAACAACCTCCATGTTCATTTCTTCACAAATGCTTTTGGATGTTGTCTGGGCCTCAGAGAATCCAGTTTCCCAGTATGTGGTGAGGGCTTGGCATTTGAGATTAAATTCATGGCAAATGCTTGTGCCTGTACTTTGGCCACAGGAACCTTGATCATCTGTCTGGCTTCCAGTAATGCCTCCCAGTCCTCAGAAGTCTGATACCTGATTGTATGAACACTTTGGAGCCTACTCTCCCATTTTGTGTCACTCCATGACCTCTTGGTTACGTTCACAACACTCTCACTTCTTTGTGTGCCAGATTAAAGGGGTCGAAGAGCTTTTGCACCTGCCCAAAAAACCCAACTGCATCTTTTGAAGATTTGACAGCATCTGCAGTGACAAGGTTCAGAGTATATGGCCCACATGGGAAGAACATGGCTCAGGGATTTTTTTTTTATTTGAGAAGTCAGGCTTGTACTCCTTGCTGCTTGTCCTTCATGTTGGCCCAATTATCATAAGCTTGCCCTCTGTAATCTTCAAATGGAACCTTCAGCTCATTCAGCTTATCTAAGATAACAGTGGACAGATTCAAGCCTGTTGTAACCTCCACTTTCACAAAGCAGAGGAAGTGCTCCTTGATCTCTGGCTTTTCCTGTAAAGCAACCCTTCTCAGAATAATGGACATTTGGTCTTGGTGACTAATGTCAGGGGTACAGTCCAAGATAATGGAGAGGTGCTTTGAGTCTCTTACTCAAGTCACTATTGCTGCCAGAAGGTTGTCACTCACAATCTGTATGAGCTAATTTTTTGTGTGCTTGCCAAGGTAATGAGCATATGTCTCTCCATCTTTAATTTTGCTGAAATGATTTTCCATAACAGGGTCAAATTTTGCCAGTAATTCAATCTCTTTTAGGAAGTTTGCATTATCTGGTTGGAAGAGTTTGTCTGATGAACCTCTGAATACTAGGTTTTCTTTCCGCCAGAGACAGGGTGATACTTATCAAATGTGTAAGGACATCTTTCTTTCAGCCTCCAAAATTGTCATTTGTATCTGGTCAAGAGTTTGTCCCCGACTTATCAGATCAAGTTATCTCCACTTAATCATATTGTTTGAGTGTCCAGGACTACCCTCATGGTGTTTTAGGATGGTGGTGATATTTGACCCATCATTCACACCTCTGTCTATTATTCTGTAGTCTGCTGAAGAAAAGAGTTTACAGCAAAAACAATACACAGTGTTGTTTTTGATTGAGTATGGAAGCCAGCTCCTGGTAATATTTTCCTCATTTGACAGCTGTCTCTGTAATAAGCATGAATGGAAACCTCTTCTAGACATGTCTTTAGGGTATGAATAATCCAGTCCCGGTTTGAATGGACCTCTGTGCACCAACAGTCCTCAAAAAGTCTGTTAAGACTAGGGGCCAATTCGCTCGGTCATTTGGTGGAACTGCAACTGTTCTATTACGGTCTGGGCTGCTTGTATCTGATGCTGAATGTGCACCCCTGGCTTTGCTGGTACTGGCTGAGGCTGCCTGTACTTCACCTGGGTCTGTGTTAGTACTTGCTGAAGCTGCCAGTCCTGGGTCTGTGTTAGTATTTGCTGAAGCCAGCTGTACTGGGTTTGTGTTAGTACTGGCTGAGGCTGAATGTGGATCAACTGAGTCTGTGCTTGTACTGGCTAATGATCCATCATCCCCTTTACTGACAAACATAAGCATAGCACCTGTAAATTACAGATAACAATACAATTATTAATTTAATCAGCTGAATCAGGCCCATTCAAACTGGCTCCCCCAGAATGTTCATACTTTGGCTTGGCTGAACACTTGATGGTTACAATTAACTGAGAGATGTGCATCCATATTGCCCAGTATGTCCAACTAATATTTTCAATTCAATATTTAATCAATAATCAATGTCAATCCATTGCTTTCCATCTTACATTAGTCCATAGTTGTAACTAAACCTTGATGGAGAGACTAGATAATCAGTGCCTATGAGGAGTGCCATCACCCCCATATATTGTCTGGACTGGTCCCCATAGAAGTTTCTGCTGAAAAGTGCAAGTTTAATTTTCTTTACATGCATATGAATGCATGCTCACATGCAATGCCGTTGTGTTTTCTGAGCTGCAGTTTATAAATACCTTTGCTTGTACCTTACCTTGTTTATCTAACGTAAAAAAAAAAAGCTGTATTTCACTCTCACTTTTGTCACGCACAAAGTCATAGAACACAGCCCTGGAAGTGGCTGGCACGCAAGCAGACAAGATATGCTCTGCCCAGCTAGGATAACAAAACAGACAGACTAGAGAAAGTTCAACTTAACGTAACTGTTATGTTATGTTATTTGTTGGGCCCTACAAGTTGCGTAGGGTCTGCACATATAGGGCTTCCAAGCTCCAATTGCTTCAGTGAATTTGTGGGAAAATAGGTTTAAAATGAATGTGTCAAAGAGAACATTTTCTGATGATACATTTCATATATGTTACAATAACATACACACACAGTCTCTCACATATAAGCATGTGTACATATAAAAAAGGAAAATGAAATACACACAAACATGACACATCATCAACCTCTGGCTATCATTCATTGCTTCTTTGCCTGCAAAAGGATGGAGAATCATTAATTTCCAGGTGCTGCTGTCCCTGTATCTTGCACACTGGTGAGAAAGGGTGAGCTGTGAGATATTACTGCTACAAGGCAAACAATGAGGACTTTCATGCTGAAAAAACATACTGAACTTTACAGGTGATAGTAGAAATCACAAAGTTGATATCACAACCTATACTTGGCTTAAATGTCTCAAGATGGATTTGATTCTAATTCTCTGGCTGCTAATGTACATGACAAAAAGTAAAGACAGAAGAACTGTAAAAAAGCAAGCTGCAGAAAAAATATTTCAGATATCGTTGAGGAAAGATTTCTAGCGACTCCTCAATTTCTTTCGTGTTTGCTAAAGCATGCTCCTCCTCTCTGCTGTCTAGCTTTCAAACTAGTTCCTGATCAAACTCTTTCACCCCATTTTCCCTGTCTAATCTTTCTCCTCAGGATTTCTTTCTCTCAATGTTCTCACTTCCCACCCCACACTGTCCTTCTTCATGTCAAATTAAAGTGATGGAAATGAACTTGAGGGGACGCTAATTGCAATTGTCAATCCAATCTAGGTCAGGGCTGAAAGACAGGGGCTCCCAAGCACTTCATCAGTCTTCATTAATATTGAAGGAGTTTGCTGAGGAGCAGGGGGCCAACGTAATCTGCACTCATCTAACAGTGCATCAAAAATTAGGGAGCTGGGGAGGGCACCAATGGTGCCTGAGGGACAAATATGCCAGTCAAGAAGTATGAAGAAAGATGTCACAAGATGGGGATGGAGTGCAGGAATAGATGCCACTTTCAAATACGGTGGGAAATAGCATTCGAAAACCATTTCATATATAACTATTACATACTATTAATTTATATATATATATATATATATATATATATATATATATATATATATATATATATATATATATATATAACAACAGTCAGGTGCCCATATGAAACACTGAAACAGGTTTTGCTTGCTGTAATCATTCCTCCTGTTCACAGTCCCCATTTTGAGCAAAAATGTATTTATACGTTTATTTGAATCTAATATGATGCTTCAGTCATCTGACTTAGTCAATATAATGGATATATTCCAGAGTTACAGTCTTTCTTTGTGTTTCGACGGACAATATTTTCCTGTTGAGCTGTACTGGAAGGATCATAACAAAAAGAGGGAATTTGTCTCTAAAAGATGGTAACCTTGAAAGATATTGAATTGATTTCACTAACGTGGATGGCTGAAGCCTGATATAATACATTATTGCACAGAAGAAGGGCTGTGGATTTTGTCCCTCATCACTTTTTGAAAGTGCATTATAATGAGATATCTTAATGGCCAGTATAAAAAGGAGTAGAAAAAATGTGTCAGTGTTTGTTTGGGCACTAGACTATTGTTTTCAGACAGACCTGAAAAACTGTGAACCTATCCTTTAAGGAAGGCACATGCTGCTGATCTCATGTTAAACTGTACCAGCAAAAGAACACAGCGGTCGTCGAAAAGTTGAGCCCAGTTCAACTTTTGCCACAACACAACCCAAAGTCATCCAGCTTGGCGTCACATTGGCCAATCACATACATGCAAGTGCACCTTCCTGGAAGATTATTTCCAACATGAATGATGCATTTGAACTTTACCTCATGACTGTTGTGACAAATGATGAAACATGATAACTTTTCAGGTTGTAGAATCCTGTCGGTGAGCATTACAAAACACTTTGCAGTGTTTTGGCTTCTGATAAAATCCTTAAATTCAGTTATTCTGCAACTCCAACTTAAATTCTTGGATCATGATCTTACTTGCACATCAAACAACACGCTTCCACCACTGTAGACCCTTGCACCCTAGCAATGCACTGCTAGTTTTGTTCTGAATGTGGACTTAATGGCTATTAGATGCAGAATATTAAAAAAGGAAGGAAAAACGAACTAAATAATAATAAATTAAGGAAATGAAAGCAGTCTCTTAGTGAGTAAAATTAAACTTTACTTATGTCTCATCTTAGAATTGGGCTCCCAATCCACTTCTCCAAGAGTCAATCAATCACAAACTTTTTAGTTCTCAACAAAACATCCCCCTTTGTATAACCTTCAGCTTGTTAACACTGATGAACTGCTGGAAACCTTGTTTGCACAATATGTCTCATGGAGTGATGGCTCTTGCTCTCTCTGTTAGCTACTGGGATCTGTGTTTGTGCAGGAGAACAAAGCATTTGATCATGTCCTGAATGGTTCATGTTCATGCATTTCAGCATAGAAACAGCAGGTATGACCTACTACAATCTAATTTTCCCTCGGCCCTAAATGCTCATTTCAAAATACAATAATTACATAATAATACAATTCCTGCTCATTGGGGTGCTCACAGTAGTTTCCATTTAGTATGCATCACTATGACAACTGAGAATTAGAATTAGAGAATGTAAGCAGACCACTGCCCTCAGTTCCTACAAGGTCTCTTCAGTGCAACCTTGATAGGTTGCGAGACAGACAAACAAGGCTAGGTACATATATATGGCTGAAACATGTACAGTCAATGCATGAAATCGTGGCCAGTTTGTTACAGGGATAGTCAGTGGTGGTGTCTATAATGTAAATTCCTGGATATTACATGACATGATTAGGTTTAAGTTAAAAAAATGCAAATGCAAGAACCATACTTTCCACTACAATATCTTTGGGATGTTTGAGTTGAAAAAGAACTTCTTTTAATTCTAATTATAACTATTCTAATTATCCGTTAACTCACCCTGCGGTCCATCTGTTTCATTCCGCAGATGTCTCTTGTTTTTCTGCATTGAGTGTTTTGTCAGAGTGATTGTTATTTGGGGTGCTTTAACTGTGCTCTCTCCCTCATGCCTCTATGCACCTTATTTCTGCCTATTTCCTGGTTGATGATCATGGAGGCTGTGGTGGAAATTGTAAATGAAAGCTTTGACAGAATTTTGGGTGCAAATTTAGGAGGCTCATCTCCGCCAAGTTACCGCAGTTACAGTTAAATCAAGCGCACCTGCAGACCAGCCTCCTCACATTAAAACATCAGAGAAATAAAAAGCTTGCACCTTGGTATTTGTTCAGGTATAAAATGAAAGCACACCATGGAGCATCTCTCCTGCCAGCCAAAGAGTCTATCACACTGGACGGTAGCGAGGAGATGGTAGAGATGCTGGTATGCATCTGTTTAAACAGGAGTTCAGCCTTCTTCACTGCATTTAACACTGAGAATGTCAGAGCTTGGAGCAGGAAATGCAGTCACTCTGCGTCACACTGCTGTCCTCTGCTTCCATCTCATGCCGATTCATTTGAAAAGAGCAACAGCCAATGGGAAACTCCAACACTCAACCAGCCAACCAATGGTGTAACTTCATCACTCACTCACTCATGGACAACAGCACTTATAAGGCTGGTCTGAGGCTGGTCGATCCAAGAAAAGCTATTTATGCAACCTGTTACACACTCATAACCCTGCCTCTAATGAGTGACCATAAAAAAAGAAATGCACATACAAAACGATGCAACTTTTTTTTTTAACTCTACTGCTAATGATTTTTTGTGTATTGAGTCATTTCTATGGTACAATTTCAAGCCAGAGTTTGTGGTTCTGTTATATCGGACTACATTATATTGAAAGCTGCTTATAATATTGTTGTACCTTATTGTACCCTTATTTACTTGATTATGTATGAGTGGAACAAGATGAAGGGAAAGTAACAGAAGGTGGGATATATTCTGATTTCTTAAAAGATGCATATGTAATAAAAATGTAGATTTAGAGTGATTCTTACCTTATTTTACATTATCTTTCTTCACACTAATAACACAAAGCCTGTTGAAAATATTAAATCTCTCCATCTGTAAATGATAATTCGATAACTTATTTACAGCTACAGGGATAGAGGTGGGGAATCACTGAATCGGTGCTGGGCTGATAAGCAGGCTGATCATCACATTAATACTCTGGGAAAAATTACATGTTTACTAATGGTTGCAATGGTAAGACAAACAATCTGATCCAACTGCGTGGCTGTGGGTCCCTACTGAGACAGGGAAGATGGGAGGAGAGAGAAAAATTAATATTTCATAATCACAGATCCGTTTATGAGTGCATGCAAGAAATTGACATGAGGGAAAAGAGATGACGCCAAAGTGTGTGTTTGCTTTCTTTGGTGTCCCATTCAGGAAAAAAAAAAAAGAATACTGAATTAAAAAGGAAACATCACACTGGGATATGTTGGGCTGGGTACAACTTCATATCAATTTCTTAATGTGCAAGCATTCAGTATGCAAATGTATCTTATAATATAGGAAAAAAGATTAAAAGGAAAGGGGATATGGATTTAGGAGTGACTTAAACATTAACAATGTATACACTCAATGTGATTAAAGCTCAATGTTGGGATATTGGTTTGAATGTGCATATGTGTGAGAGAGGAGAAAGCCTCAGTGCTGAAATGCAGTTATTAATCACTGTGTGAGCGTTGATTCATCTGTCGTGGAGGCAGTTTGGAAGATGGACTCTATTTACTGCTAAAGCTCTTTGAGGGACTTTGGGAGGCAGCCATCAATCTCTTGGCTATCTTGAAACGAAGGAGCCAATGCACAGGCATCAGTTTCAATCACCTCCCAGAGACAGGCGGTATGGTAAGGTGCTGCACAATAGTTTTTTCTTCACTTCTTCTCTACCTCAAGGTGAAGTTTTTCCCTCCCTGGGGAACTGTGTTATTAATGTGTTTTATTATAATAATAAAAATATTTCCTAAAAATATACTGCTCCCTGCCCTCTTGCTCCCTTGTTGTTTGGCACCCTGTGTTCTTAATTAGCACGTTCAATTAACCCATGTTAATTGCCAACCATGGAAAGGTGGAGGAACCTGGCAAGTTGGCGCCACAGGGAGCCGTTTTGTAAATGAGTGGTGGTGTAGTGAAGAAGCAAGCAGGTATAGAGGGGATTGTTGTCAAAAGCACCTTTAACCTCAACCTGCAAATACTCCTTTATAAGATAGATAACAAGATAACATTATTGTCTTGTACTGATGAGACAAGACTAAAAGACCAAAACTAAAATGGGGGTGTGAATGTTGTTTTAAGACAAAAATTGGTTCTGTGTAGTTAAACAACAATCACACTGGGTTTTTGAACTGCATCTTCCCCCCCACCATCCTTTTTTCATCTGAGTCAGAGGAGCTTATTACCTCTGCAGGGGTCTAATGGTAGCACTTTACCATCCATTGCTCCCCTTTCTTAATATCATCTTGGTTTTGTTTTGCATCACGGGGGGGTTGTCAGTATTGCTCTGGAAAACATAGAACACTTAATGACTCTGTTTTTGTTTCGCAGCTTTGATCAATCTTGATTTTTTGTCCATACAAACTAAATACACAAGATGCACTCCATTACTTTTATACATGATGTAAACAAATCATTTTGCCATATTAACTTAAAATCATTGCTCTGAGGAGCAAAATATAAAAGCACAGCTTGCCTTGTTGGGGGACTGTCTTCTCTGCAAAGCCTTGATAGCCCAGTTCATTCAAACAGCAAAACTGGCCCATTAATGCAGTCAGCAGTTTAGTGCAACACCAGGGGAGTTCTGCAGCCCCCCAAGATAGACTAAAATCAATTGGAGTTGGACGGCATTAGCAGTGCAGAGTGCAGCCAACATAGTCTAGGATGATGTTCTTGAAAAGTGGAGGGCCAAGAGAGGTCAACAGTAGCAGCTGATTTCACAAAAAAACCAATGTGTTTTCTTCTTTCTCCTGCAAATTTCACTACAGTGACTTCCCCTGCCTCCTTCTGACCTCACTTACCACACTATTACTGCTTTGGCCCTGAAGGGCTGGAGGCTGACATCAATTGACACTGTGTTTGTGTGTGTATGCATGTGTCTGTCAAACCAAACTAGAAGCAGGCATTCATGTAAGCAATTCCACCTCAACTCCCTCACCCAAACAACACGCTTCAGCATCAAAGCACAACGTTAACCAGAGTGCTCTCTCAGACGTTTATCGCATTCCAGTGTTTCCGGTAGATCCTGTCTGAATCATCTGGTTCACAGGCTCAGTTAAGGAATATGATGATAAAAAATAGCTCCTTAATGTGACTGAATAGCTCATGAATATGAAAACTGAGTGTTTTCTGAGGGGTAAAAATTAGTGTTCAATGCCACATCACTTTTCCTTTTCTGTCTATGAATCACGAACAATCAGTCAGGCACCCAGAGAAGAGAGGAAGTCTGATTACCCCTGATTAGAACACATTTCCACTCTGCTTATCATTGGCTATGTAGACACTAATCTGAGTGCCGATTCCAAGAAAGGAATCTGAGCACAGGACATTGTCTGGGCCACAAGGTCAAATGAGAAGACAGTGATTCAGATCTAGATTCTGAACTTATTACTCGGTTTTAGACAATCCCTAGAGATGTGGATGTTTGGGTGGTTGTTCTCATCTACTGAAAACTAAAGACATGGTAGAAATGAATGTAATTAACATTAATCGGTTACAATAAATATGTGAAACCCTACATCTTTTGGTTGCCTGGCAGTCTGCCTCATGTTAAAGAGCTAGCAACTAAAGTAGATCTAACTCTCTAATTTTGCCTCTTTGTTGAGACAGTAAGTGCCTGCAGCCCCATCCAATCACCAGACTGATAGAGATTACTGGGTAAAAATAACTTTAGTTAAATATAATTTCACTGACAAGTTAGTCAATTTTAAAAGAAGCACATTGAATATACAATCTATCAGTTTATTGTATCATTTTTTTAGTCCTTACTCTGAGGAAGGTGAGGTCCCGACTGCGGTCGATGCTTGTGATCTCAAGGTTGCCCATTACGACTTCACAGTTCTCGTAGTATTTCCTCAGGGTGCGGTACTGCTGCTCCAGGTCTGACAGTGTGCTCAGCTTGTTCTCTGTGCCAGCACATACTAAGAATATAAGAGACAAGGACAGAGGGATAAGACATTGTTAATACCTCTAATACCTATTTGATATATCAGAGTTTGGTGTTGAAAAAACGACAGAGAAAATAGTACTGCCAATTTAAACACACTAACAGCTTCCCATAAACACTGCTGTATTGGTTGTTGGTTGTTGTATTGGTCATGATAAAATTTGCTTGTGATTTTAAGTCAAGTGAAAATAGTGTTTGTATTTATAAGAACTAAATAAAGTAAGTAAATCTACAAAAACCTTGTTTGTGAGTATGTGTACCAAGCCTGTGCTGCAAAAAGTCATTCAAAGAAAATGTGAGGTAAATATCAATCCAGGGACAATGAGCTGCAGCACCTGCTCAGCTAGCCTAGTCATCTACGACTAAAAACTCACTGGACCCCACAGCCTCCCAACCCTACCTGAGATCACCTGCAGGGCACTCGCGGCAGATGAAAGCTCTTTAGCAGCTAGCTGGGCTGTTCAGTTGACAAGTAATTAAACAGAACCCTTTCCACCCATCACAAATCTTAACCGTCCCCCTCCACACCCTCACCCCATGACGACACAAGCCATCTGCCCAATCAACTGCTGCCCAATCTAGCATGAAAACACAGACACATACACACATGAATACACGTACATGGACTGAGAAAAAAAGCACATGAATCCCCAAGTCTGTTGCCAGGCATCCAAATGTAGGAATTTTTTAACCACATTTCCAGAAAATCAGCAAAAGAAAATGCTAATTTATGTGTGTTTCCGTCCACTACCGTTATGTCAATATTAGGAGTTGGTTTGTCGAATTTAAACAGCTGGTGGCCCTAAATTTTTCAGTCAGGCGCTATTGAACCATTGCAGAAGAAGAAGGCGCAACAACGTGACATAATTAAAAGAGTGCCAGTCAAACCTCAACTAGTGAAAAAAAAAACATAGAAAACATTAGGGGAATATGACAATTATGTTTCTTTCATGTATTAATTTAAAGAATGTTACAGTCCCCCCATCTGCCACTATCTTTTTAATCACAGTCTTGATGTATGTCATGATAAAAACCTTCTTTGCAATATTTTGAGATTTTTTTTAATTTCAGTGTTCCAAATCAGTTTTTTTTTTTGTTTGTTTGTTTTTTTTGTGAAAATTGAAAATGCACTTTGTATCTTGTATCTGAGTGGAATCAGGCAGCTTTGCATACAAAACAAAACAACAATCCACCAACAACTCACTGCAGCCTTGCTTATTTAGAGTTTGTGGAAGCCTTCACTGACCTCTTGTATACCTTTCTGGACTTAAAACAAGCCACAGTCACATTTTATGCCTTTAGTATTTTTATCTAAGCATATTTCGTAAACATGCTGAATTGTGGCCATATATGGACACCGACATTCGCTCCTTTGAAGCATTATAATTAAGTTTAATTTGCATTGCCATAGTGGTGTGCTTTTTCCCACCTGCACCCTCTTCATGCTTAGTGACAGAGGAGCCATCAGTGTGACGGAGGGGTGACGGTTCCTTCCCTGAGTCTTGTCACACTGTCACCCATGAGCTGTTCCCTCTCTCTCTGAACACCTCCACCCTGAAAGATCTCTACTGACGCTTTGCATTTTAATCCAAGATCCCTTTCACATCCTGCTATACACTATACTGTGCTATCCTTTTTTATACCTTATAGCCCCCTCAATCCAGCCTGAGTGTTTGCACTCTATCCTCTTGGCAAGCAATAAACTAGGCCAGACCCCTTTTTTTCTCCACACAGGCACTACTGTATGTGGCAAAACCTTTAAATTCCATTTCCTATTTACTCCCCATCATTACACCACAGATACATATAAGAAAAAAGGAGATTTAGCCTAAAGGCCACACACGCTGTAAAGACAAATGGGACTGTGTTAAAACACTTCCATATCTAAGAAGATATTAGATAAGGGGAACTATTCCAATGTGACCTGGACAATACCCATATGAGCTGGTAGTGATTAGCTGGGTTGCACATAGCATAACGTGCTGCTCAGGAATGATATATGGCAGACCTGGGTGTTTTCAATAACAGTTGAGGGAAGCGGGTTGGGGGTTGGGGGTCATAAAGTGAAGATAGGTGTAATAAACTGTTATTGCACCCTTGGGGCAGGGCGCCAAGATCAGAGGAAGGGGGCATTGTGGCATGTGATGTCTGGTGAAATTTACTTTTTATACCTATTTGCTTCCTCAAGCATGCCTTCAGTAAGTCTGCTGACTTCTGAAACCTGTCTGGAGTTATGTGAAATCTATGTGATTAAAAAAAAATCCTTGTGTGATTTCTAATGAAACACCATGAAATCCTATAGCTCTGCATGAGCCTGAGATGGAGCTGACTGCCAAGTGAACCACAACAAAACCATCTGTGCTGTGTGGAGCATATATCGAGGAAGTATGAACTGTTGCAGGTTTACTGCAAAGCTCTGGGATCCTACTGGTGATACGTCTGCATGCGTGTGCATGAATGCAGGGAGGCTGTAAATAATAGACCTCAGGATGCATTTCCCCCTGCTGCATGATCGAATCCATTTCTCTCCATGTTTAATATGTTACATCTGATCCTGTAAATCGCAGTAAACGTTGTATAAAACATAGTCTCTTCTCTTTATATTGGTACGAGCTGCCTGCCCAGGAGGACATGCTATAAGACACTGAGTTGCCAACTGTTTAACATACTGCTTATGATGCAGGAATGGACAGCAAGAACAGATGAATCTTCATATTGTTTAAAACTTACGGCTGTTCCATGAAAGAGAATCCATCTTATCTATTTGATGGATTTCACTCCCCTGCACATTTAAAGCAGAGAATGCCAATGAGATTCAATGTCTTTGCTCCATATAGTTATGGAATAAAGTCCATATGTTAGTATTTTGCCCATATGAGTAAAGGGATTGCACTTGTTTTCAGGGAATTTCATTTCAGCAGTGATGGATTAAAGGTATACTATGCAGGAGTTTCCCAGAAAACAATGTACAGACTCGCACAAAAATAATGCCTCTCAATCATCACTTATGACCCACTAGAAGTATGTGGCTACAGAGACCCTGCCCTCTACCTGTATTTTCTTAGTATTTTGTTGTGTTGAGGATGTTTCTGGGCATCAGCCTTCTGGCAGTGGCTGTGTAGCCCCCAGCCAATAACAGTGCGCAGGGTATGAAGTTGGAACTCGTAGCGTAGCGACCAGGTTACATTGCTGTCTTTGTTTCTCTCCTCTCGTATGTGTCATGGATGTTTGAAGATAACAGGTCTCCGTGTCTGTTTAACTGAGGGCAGGACTGAGCTACACACACAAAGAGCAGAGGGGCCACAGCAGACAGGATGAAGTGTGCACTTCAGCTGCTTTCACACCAAATCCGGCAATGCAGCATCTTCCCACAGGGTTATGTGGAGGTGTGGGCGTGTTTATTTGTGCTTTAGAATGTAACCGCTGTGAAACAATAAGAAAATAATGTTTTATTTATCTGATTCACTGCTTTGATCTCGCTAACACCACTCCCTCTCTTCATTCACTCTATAGCTTGCTTGACCGCCACTGCTCTCTCTCACTCTCTCTCTCTCTAGTGTCATTGAGCTGGAGAGGAGGGCAATCGAAATAATGCAGGCTTCTCCAATATATGGAAAATACATATCTGGCTCAATTTATATGATCTACAAGTTTATTTATTTATTTATTTTTATTTGCTATGCGTTGACACAGACAGCAAGCTTGTGAGTAGCCTTGTTTATCTTCTCATTAGTTTTTAAATGGCAACAACAATACTGGAGTATCGATATAGAAAACATATATATTGCATATTTATCAGCAACCAAAGGTCTGTAGGGACCCAGTACCAAGAGTGGCATGGTAATGATAGATAGAGGTGATGTCTACCTGTAACCAAGTGAAGAAGCCAAACAAGCTCTCTCTCCCCTTTCTCCATCCATCTTTCTTTCCTTCACAAATCAGTCACATACTTTCTGAGGGACAGATAGGTTGGTAGCTGGGATTAAATGGCTTCTATACACCATATATCTCCAACAGACAACCATCAGACAAGACCGCAAGATATCTTTTATCGTCTCTGACATAATCACCACAGTCAGTGGGAATATAATCAGTGAGCTCTTTCCATAAATGTTTGTTTTAAATATTTGCAAAAAGACTATATTGCCCCAAGCCACATTTTCATCAGTTTTAGTTTCATAAATATCCTCATCAGGATTACATAGGCACTGCACCACTGTGGTTTCTGCTCCTTGCCCAGTTCATTTCATAGGTGGTGCACACAACAACTTCATCAATAGCGCCTTGTGCAATTATTGAATGCCTGTAAAGCTGACGAGTCTCTGAGGTTTATAGGTTCCTGCCAGAGAAGCCAGCAAAAGGTCATCCCAATAGCCAGTAACTGACTGAATTAAATAAAGTTGCAAATGTCTCTTCCATAAGTAAACACTGTCAATACTTGAGCTTGGCTAACGTGCCTCGAATAAACAAGAGGAGCCTGTAGAAGTTCAACTGAAATGCTGCCTCACACAACATTTTTTCTTAAGCTCAACCAAATAAACAGTGCCATATCTGAGGTCAGAGCTGTCCTTTGTCCCCTGATGTCCCCCAGATGAGCTCTGGTGGCTAAGTATGAGTTACAAGCCACTGCTTCTGATGGTAATCATGGCCCACATTATCGTCCATCTGCTGAGCAGCTTAATAAGCATCAGAAACAATAACTGGATGAGTGTTCATGATGGCTGTACGGTCCAGTGAAGCTAACCTCTCACTGCCCTCTGAGCTCTGGTCACCTACCAACAATGCTGTCGCTGTCTCCATATGGTCTACCATAAATTAGCATTCATGCCTTCACTAGTGCACTTAATCTCAACACTTTGTGGGAGTTCTCCACAGAGGATAGCCTGCAAATGCCAGAGTGTGCAGCCTTTGCTTACTGAACCTGATTGCATTGTATGTATCTGATACATTAATAATTTCACTAATAAGGAGTCCATGAATATGATTTGTGTATTTTCTGTATTATTCAGTCTCACCGTTCTCATTAACCCCTTTCCCTGCAGCAGGCAGCTGTTTTCGGCAAACAAGCTCTAATAAACAGACTCTACTGCCTAGTATCAAACTGCAGTCAAACAAGCCACTAGTGGGTAAAGAAAATGTTTTTTTTTTTTTTTTTTTTTTTT
This sequence comes from Euthynnus affinis, assembly GCA_029490765.1. Classification (NCBI taxonomy): domain Eukaryota; kingdom Metazoa; phylum Chordata; class Actinopteri; order Scombriformes; family Scombridae; genus Euthynnus; species Euthynnus affinis. Next base: position 18,969,047 of record CM055850.1, on the reverse strand, counting down.
TTTTTTGTCAGCAGATCCCAAAACAGAGCTAAAAAGAAAGTGATACTAAATATTTGTCTTTCATTTGTCACGTGGCCAGAAACACAACTCCAAATTAATGCCAATGTTGCTCCATGCCAGCTAGATGTGAAAATTTGTTTGCTAATTTGTTAGCTATGACAACTTCATAAGGTGATAATATAATGTATGTCAGAGCTGTGTGTCTGTTAAGCTCTTTTGGAGTTCTTCTGCCCCAACAAGACAAGAAAACTTAAAGTTTGTTAGCAACTGGAAGTGAACAATAGGCTATGATATCAGCCCCTCGCTATCTGTCATATTTGATTGAAGCTAATCCTACAACCAACCGTTAAATTGATGTCATAATCCATTAGAATTGAGAAAAAAGACCTAACAATGATAGGACAAAATAACAACCCTAAAAAAACAGAATTTTCCAAGATGAATGTGAGAGCGTACTACTCTAAGATATATGCATAAACTTCCTGTGTAAAGTATGTAAACTTGCATTTACCGTCCATGACCTTCCTTTTTCACACATGCACATCAATTTATGTGTCATTATTTATAATTAGACTATACAACTATTTAAACTCTTATTCATTCACTTGCTATCTATTATGTCTGAGGTGACAGGGTGCTCAGTGAGACTGTAGCAGTAAATGAGAAAGTCTGGTGTTGAAAGAAATAAAACAGAAGGGGCGAGTGGAATTTTTGAATGGAAGCATGCAAACAGTAATCAAGCCGCCACAGATAATACACTACTGTCACCTATCTGCGTGTGTGTGTGTGTGTGTGTGTGTGTGTGTGTGTGTGTGTGTGTGTATTGTGAGTGTTGTTAATGGTTATTTTCTATTAAAGGAGTAAATCAGCAGTTATGTATCACAATGTAACATAGTATGCACATTGTAAACATTTGGATATGAAGTTTGAAGAAAATGTCTCATAAATTGTTATGGACAAACTGAGCTGTAAATTAATTAATTATTTTCTTTAAAAGCACCTTATGTTCTAATTTATATGTCCAGGTGGTCACCAAGAACATTTTTATGGGGATTTTTTTTGTGCCCAAAAAGTATGGAGGCTATACTCTATTTATTCTCTCTCACCACCTTGCTTTCTTTTTCTCTGTAGGATTTAAACATGTCTCCAGACAAGAAAAATGCATGCAAATCACAGGGGAGTGATTGGCTGACACTGATACACACCTCATTACCCCAAATCCTCTGGCTGCTTCTTCTTGACTGTATGTGCTGCTGACAATGAGTCTGGTGAAAAGCCTTTCAGGCCCTACACTGATCAGTGTTTGTGTGTGTGTTTTACCCTAGTAAAACCCAAGTATACTAATCAGATTGTCCCAGTGATCTAAACTCATTCTACATAAGGTTTGAGAAATCCACAAATCACAAATGGCAGACACCATTAGCAGCCTGATCCCAGGTGACCCCCCATCACTATCAAAGTCGGCACTGTGGTAGGGTGTCTGAAAAGGACACAGGCTAAGAAAGCCCCTGGACCAGATAACATCTGCAGCCATACACTGAAACACTGTGCTAAGCAGCTATGAGGAGTACTACAGCAGCTATTTCAGAGCTCTCTAGCTACTGCCAAAGTCCCTCAGGCATGGAAACACTCAGCAATCATCCCCATCCCCAAGCAGAGCAGCCCCAGGGTCTTGATTGACCTCAGACCTCTAGCCCTAACCTCCCTTGTCATGAAGGCCTTTAAGAGTATCATCAAGCCATATCACCAGTGCCACAGCGGCACAGATGGACCCACTTCAGTTCACATATTGCGCCAAGAGAGGGGTTGACAATGCCAAACTCTTTATAATGGACACTGTCCAGAAATCCCTAGGGTCCAACACATCAGCCCAGATCCTGTTTGCAGATTTCTTGTCTGCCATCAACACTCATAACCCCACACCCTGGTTAAAAAAAACTTATGAACTGCTCCCACCTGGATCACCAGCTAATTATGTGGATCATGGACTTCCTTACCCTAAGAATACAGAAGGTGCTGGTCAACAGAAGGCTCTCCAACCTTCAGCATACATCCACTGGCTCCCCCCAGGGCTATGTCCTCTCACCCCTCCAAGTTATCCTAATCACCACCTGGTGAAGTTTGCAGACGGTACTGTGCTTCTTTCCCTGCTCTCAGGCCCTGCCCAAGATCATGGGCCTGCCCTCAGTGAGTTTGTGGAATGGACAGCTCTTGTTTAGAGCTATCAACAAGAATCACCAAGCATGGAGCAGGGAGGACTGCGACCATGAGGAACCAGTGGAAGCTGTACAAGTACCAACAATGTCAGTATTCCCTTCCGTACTCCTTTGGGATAAATAGAATTATCTTGTCCACATTTTACAACTCTTTCATCAAAAGCATAATAATCTTCTCATTCATCATTCTCTCACAATCCAAAACAAGAAGTGGCTTCAGAATATAGTGAACACCTGCTCTAATATCATAGACCACCCTCTCCATTCTTTGACCTCACTGCATGATCAGCAAATGCTCCGGAAAAGCCCACTCCATCTTACAGGACCCTACCCATGTCCTACATGGGGCCTTCAAATGGCTGTCCTCCGGCAGGCATCTGCACTGCCCTGCAGCTAGGACTAACTGGAGGAAGGCAACATTCATATATGAGGCCGTTCCCCTACTAAACTCTAATCTGCTCTCAGCCCCCTCTTCCTCCCTTGCCTGGCCACAGGAATTAAAAGTTTTTTGAATTGAATTGAATTGAAGATTATGAATTACTTTGCAGAAAATAGTTCAGTATGTGTTGAATTGACTTCAGATAAATGAGGCTCTGTGGTAACTGCACTGTGGTCTACATAATGCTCTCTGTTATCAGGCATGCAAGTTTTTTTCAAATAATTAAGTTTAAATCCAATATTTATTTCTTACACTGAACATATGGAAGGGAATTTATTGGTGAGAAACTCGGATGATGGTCAGAAAAGCTATGATTGTATCTATGTCGTGGCCTTGGCCGTATATTTTAAATGGTCGGCTAGTGCTTTGTATGATGCTTTTTCCCCTTATTGTTTTCGATTGTTTTGTGAGTTGCCACGGCATCCAGTGAGTAAATACCATTACAGAAAATACAGTTTTGCAGTGGTGATCGATGGAATGGTTTTCCAAGCATTGATTTTGAGGTGTTTATTCATGGAAGATTATTGAGAACAAATAAGCTTTGAATGACTGTTGTTAACTGTTGGGCTGAGTTGGTAAAAAGAGGAAGGGTGACTATCTCATATAAGTGTACAATGCACGTGGTAGCATTTTTTGTAACTCAATAATTAATTCAATAGAATTGTCCCTGAGCATGAGTGCATGACCACCAGCTGTTGATACCCCACCATTATATCAATTATGCTCCAACCACTGGAGGGCAAAATGAACCTGGTTTAGTGAGATGCTGACAATAAGATACACATGATTTATTGTGCATTTCAAAACTAAATAGTACCAAAGCAGCTTCATCATTTTCTCCAGAGGCTTCATTATCAAGGAAGTGGGTGCTCTGAACAGTGCTGTAGAATTTGATTATGAAGACCATGTGGTTTCAGAGTGTGGTTTAAGGGTATGTAAGGGGGGTGATGACTGAGTCTGTTTAACCTGCCCCACAGTGGGCCAGGTCAGGTATTTTTAAAAAAGCAGATTTAGGACAAATTCAGCTTGTTGAGCAGCGAAGGATAGTTTACCCTCTTGTCAGACACCTGTATTCTACTGCTGAAATTTTACTACAACAGTATTCAGGCCATATATCATGCCAGGAAGCTTCCCAATTCTCATTGCTCAGCCAACTACAGCAAGCACCTCTGACTTAGGTGGTGTTACTCACAGCGTGAACACAATTAAATAAATTAGGCCTACATGGTAGATCAGGGTTACTGGAAGTATGCATTGGATCACCTTTACTAACCACTCCTGGACTTAATTTCCCTCAATAATTAATAATCTTGTATGTATTTATTTTTAGTTACAGAACATTAATTGTATGGTTTTGCCAATGGTGTTGCTTTATGTCTAATTAATCAATACAGTACAGTATATCTAAGTACAGTCACAGTATTTCAAGGTCTGTTTGGTTTATTGTGATTTCAGGAGATCAGTGTGAAGACAACAGAGGATCAAGAGAGTGTGTGACACAGAGACAGCGTGTCTGTGTCAAAATGAGTGACGAGTGATTTACAGCTGTGTTATGGAACTTGTTTTACATTTGGCTTGAACTGTGTTTGCATGTACATGCACTGCCTGAATGTGTGTGTCTTTTCACATGTGTCTGCACATGTGCATGCGTGTGATTACTGTATTCCATCGCAAAACCACCTGACTTTTTTTTAGCTTCAGGCAGAGCCTCTTTAATCACAAATAGTTTTTGAGTTTTCCCAGAAGGCATTGCCTTTGCTCCTGCATTTTTAGAAGCTCCCTGCTAACACAAAGGTGGAGTGAAATTTATGCTCTTTATATGCTAATAGTAGTAACAGTAAACCCCTGAGGTGGTTCATATCCCAAAAGTCTGCTAAAGAGAGACGGCAGATAGGCTGAGCAATGGGGTCAAATGAGCTAACATACTAAATTGGTGTGTGTGTATGTGAGACAGTGTTGAGTGGGTGTGTGTGCGAGGGGGAGAAAGTTTGATGCGTTTATGTGTGGGCCTTGAGCTATTCTGTTTCCAGACAACATGGTCAACGGACTTGACTGCACCTCAGGGGGTGATCAGTAAAGTATACACATGCAGTATGCAGTACACACACAATGCTGCCATTTAGAGATCAAATTTGGTTTATTAGAATTTCGAGTCACACAAGGGGCCACATAAATCATGGGACAGCAGTAGTGAACAATACCTCTGTGTGCCTTACATCTACAGAGGGCTAAAATATGATGAAAGACAAAACTAAACACACATTCAAACTGTACACACATAAATATACTCCCACAACTGTGCTAACCATAAAAATGAAAGCATCAGTCCTTTGTTTAAACGCATAAAAGACATCACTCGAGGCATTTTATCAGATTTCACGCAACTCCCTCAGGAGTCAGAAGACATATGCAGTAGCAGAAGACCTTTAAACAGACTTTGATGTGTAAAATTTCCCTTTAAAAACAACATATGTTTATGTTTTCCGGACAAGTGACCACTTGTGGTTTTGTGAATAATGACAGTTCTCTCTCAGATCAACGATGCTCAGCGTGACATAGTTACACCACCGTAAAACCTCTCAGGGAGGAGTTCGGAGGTGGATGTATCATGATTATACACATGGTGTAACTTTGACACTGGGCATCCTGTGTCTCACCGTGTCTCCCATCAGTCAATGTTGGTTTTAGTGCTGGCAAAAAGAATTATTCTTTTTTAGTGATACTTTTGGAAGTTCGATTCATACCAGATCTGCACTGGTATATACGCCCAGGAAAGAGCCATACACTCATCATAATGACCCCAATCTTTTCTTAACCTTGTAGTGAATGCAGTAGGTGGATCTAGTTCTGTTAAGCAGTACTAAATTGAGGTTACACAGACACACAAAATCAGCTTTTCCCATTCTAAATCCATTCTTCTTCCCCTGGCAAGGTCTTGATCCACAATTTGTACAATTTATTCTAAACACCATAATCCTTTGTTAAGAATAATTTTACATACTTGGTGCATGTCACTTAAGTTTAAAATGAATCAAATGTTGCTATGTGGTGAAAGTGATTCTCTGAAATGTTTACACTGCACTGCAGTTAAATTTGAAGTACTTTCATACATTAATATATCATTGTCAAGGTAACTGTTACCTTTATTAATATTAATAAACTACACTATGAAGCAGATAATCTCACATCAGTGCTTCTGTTTTAGTTCTATTAATTTTCAGAATGGCAAGGGTATATCACAGAACCCTTTGCATCCTGAGGAAAAGACTTTCATATTTGCCGTCACGTTAGGGCATCAACATGCTTTATGTGTCTTTAATTTTAAGAAGAGCACCATCTTATTCTGATTCTTTCATTTTATAAAGACATATTACCGTGCCGTGAAACAATCCAACATATAACCAAAATTGATTATAGGAACACAATGTAAAATGCATTCTTAAGCCCAGAGGCATGTGCTCTCACTAATAAATGACAAGACTAACTGATGCTAAACTATTAGATGTACAGCATTTAATCTCTGAATTCCCATGCATTCTCACTACAATATAAATCACAATCAGTTCGGTGGGTCAGATATTTACCATGAGTGAACCAGCAAACTGCTGCTATAAAGACACCTCATAAGACAGTATAAGGAATTTTATAGCTGGCTCCTTTGGGATCTATCTGTCTTCATAAACAAACACTGACTAGAAGAATGGCTGATAGGTTTTCATTATATAAAAATATGATATGTTCTTTTTTAAACACGATTAACTGTATCCATAAAAACTCACTACACTTTAACAACAAGACACAACTTCACATTTATACAGTGGTCACACGTGCAGCAGCAGCTACATCCTCTACAGTTACCGTGCAGCTGCGCCAGGGTAGTTGTGTGTTACGCACATTGCTGAAAGGCTCCTTAAGGGAAGTTGTTGAGGGGTGGGAGTGTTTTTCACACATTTTCCCCACAAGCTTTTTTTTTTTTTTTGAATAGCCAGTTTGGGGATAGGAACCACTGACCTTCCACATGCAAACCTGCTTCTCTTGCCTCTGGGCTTAAACCACTGTTTTCCACTTTTTCTCTCTCTACCTCTCTCTGTCCGTCCTTCTCAATTCAGGCCCAAGTGTTAGAATCCACAGACTCCAGTCCAGGAGTGAGTGAAATCCCCTCTGATAGTTTCTTCTTTTTTACACTGCATCTGGGACAACATTCAATCAATTAAGCCAGCAGGCCAGTCAAAGTGTTGCCTCATATCCTTCATGCCTCCAGCACATACTGCCTTCCAGCCCCCATATGTGGTCCTACCCATGAATCTTAATCTTGTACCCAACAGTTGCCATCAATTATCCTGGCTTCTACTGCTAACTCTTCCCCTGCCTCCCATTTTTCCCCATTAAAAAAGCCTTTTTTTCCTCTTCACTGGGACAGAATTGCCTCGCTCGCTTGCTCGGGAAATGATTTCTCAGCAGGCTTGTGGACCAGGGGCCAGATGCATAAACGATGCATACACACAAAAGCCACGCATCCGCCATTTCCCGCACATAAACTGGTATTTATAAACAAGGAATGTGCGGTGAGAATGTGCGCACCCAACGCATTCTTCAGACCAGTGTACACATTTTTCTAAAGCAATCTGAGGGTGATGCGATGAGGTAAAGAAGAAATATGAGGTGAGAAATGGAATGTTTTATATTTCAAAAATGCAATTTTTTGCATTTACACAGATATTTGTAAAATGCTGATCAAAGGCGTATTTACCAACCTAATATTAATGAATCATTTTTCTGTGATTCATGTTATTCTTTTAATTTACATAGGAGTCAACATTTTATTTTGCTGTTAATATTCTCTTAGTTGTGACACAGCTTGTAAAGTGCTTTGCCTCTATGCACTGGCTTTTGGCATCTACATCTTATTGGACCTGAATTTAGTTTCATGGCACTTACTCATGTTGTTCTCTCCTGACAAGATCCTTGCTTGTTTTGCATTAACTCTCATGTGTACATCACTTTGGATAAAAGCATCTACCAAATACAATTGTAACATTGTAAAGTCAGTTTAGATAAGAGAGCTACAAACTATTCATTGTTTACATTTCTGAGATATCGCTGTCGACAATGGTTCACAGGTCTATGTGACAATTTAATGATAAGAGCCTCGCAGCCGTCCGTAATGACAGCTGTTGTGGCTGTTGGTGCAACACAGTCTGTGAAACTGCACCACTTCGTTCCCATTTGTTTCATTGACAGGTGTAAAGACTGGTGGAGCAGGCGGCAAATTGATATGAAAACGGCTGGTCAAGAGCGTGTGTTCATCCATTTATGACTAATTATGGGAGTGGAAATAAGGCTTGTGCATTTGTGCCCAGGTCCACAGTGACTGAGATTTATGAAACAGAACCATACATACACATGGCTTTATAAATCTGATGAAAAGAATGAATATTTTTGGCTTTGTGCGTATGCATTTTTTCATTATTTATGAATCTGCACAGAGTTTTATGTATCTGGCCCCTAGTGCTTACCACAGGTGGAAGGTGTGTATTCCTGTGTTCTTTATTGCATATACACGTGTAAGCATAAGTAATTCCATGTGTGAATTGATTGTGCAGTGGGTTGTTTTTAATGGTTCAGTGAAGGTCAATTTCCTTGCAATAAAATATTTGGAGGCAAACATCTCTTCAGACAGTTATAGGGCCAAACAAGCTGTAAAGCATCAAACCAGAAAAGAAAAATAAAATGTGAATAATACTGATAAAATTACAACAAGCTTAAAGACTATAGCTAAGAAACAGGCAATTGTGACAACATTTAACCAGAAATGATGTGTCTAAAATTTAGACTATTTGAATGTGAAGGAATTTTCGTGTGTGTGTCACATATGAAATGCTCCTTAGAAAAGCAGACAGTGAGGGACAGACAACTCGCTTCTTCCTGGTCGAGCTGACCTGGCTTTATGATTGTTGCCATAGAGACAGCACTAAAGTAAACAATTTTATTGCAATGTTATGATTAGGGACAAGGTCTCCTGGATGCTGCCTGAACAACTGAGAGTGGTTCATCTCTTCTCTGTCAAACTTGATGTGGCATTTCACTGCGTCAACACCGGCCCTTTGATATGTAACTGTTGTCTCCTTGATCGATAAAGTTTGCGTTTGTCAATAAATCTCTTTGCTTAAGACATCTGTACGTCCTGGAAGTTCTGCATTTATGAGTTAAACAGTTCTCAATATTTGCATTCACATTGAAGATGTTTCAAACTTTTGTTTAGGCAGAGAAATGCTGGCATTTAACTCAAAGTGACATGTTTAAAGTCAGAGAACAATGCAGACTATGTTTGGAAATGCATATTCTGTAAAATGCAGTGAGTATTACATCAGCAAAAGCAAGCAACTCCTTTATAAATGCAGAGCACAGCACTGAACAACAAATAAATGCAACACACAGCTTTGAGGATCACAACTTACCCTTTCTGGATAGAGAGAATGGATGGTTGAGAGAGGTGTAAAGGACACCAGACACACCATAGTGGTGTAACTCAATGGGCGAGAAGTCTGCAACATCACTTGTCTGCTACTTATAATGCAGCATTAACCTACCTACCTCAGCATTTCCCTAAAAAAGCATTAATATAATTAATTAATATAATTTTCCACATCTAACAACAGAACAAGGCATTCAGATTAATTTCTTCACTGAATTTTAAACCCTCTGTTGGACTGATCTGATCATTATTCGACAGCAATGTCACAAGGTTTGAATTTGAAAGTTTTCTGTCACACCTCAACCACACTTTAGTCACACTTGAGTAAATGCTGAACATTTCAGAATAAGCCCTGCTGCAATTAGAGTGTGAACAGAAAAAAAAAGAAAAGGGAAGCTGGCTAGTTGGTGCAACACAAATAGTAAAATAATTTTGGATCTAGAATGCATGTCTTATTCCACTAGCAAGCATCTCCGGGTGTCTCTCTTTTCTCAGCCTGTCAGATAGTGACGTGATTTACTGTATCATTCAGGAGACTGCATGTTACATACAAAAGACATGTCTGAAGCTGTCAGCATGGTAAGATAATTTATTCTATTAAACTGTTGGAACACGCTGACAAGCAGACAGGTCAAATGCTTTATGTGTGAGACATCAAAATGACAAGAAGACACTGCTGGAGGCATTGGATTGTCTGAATACATGACTGTTTTATTGGTATAACCTGAGATATCTCTGTTGTCTGAACAGTCTATAATGAGATTTACAATGGGATTAGAAATGTTCTTTTGGTTTGGAGTATATGCCTTGAAAAGCGTGGCATTCCTAATTATTGCACATTTCTCAGTAAAGATACTCCACTATTGGTTTCAGCTTCTTTAAGAGATGCATTTTACCAAAAACAGCTACCTAGAGGCATTGCTTGCAGGCGAAGCCAATGAGAACACATCTTCTATATCTTGTTAAACGTAGAATTTTATAGGACTTCACAGTACATTGTACATTTGAATGTGCAAGTTCTTGTCTTCATTAATTTAAAAAAAAAAATTCCTTCTTGGTCGTTCCTAGCCTAATTAATAATTTAAGAATAATACTTAATTTTGATGCCATTTATGTTTTTAATGGTTTTGTTTTGACTTTCTCTTTGAGTTACAGGAGTCATGTCATAAAGGATCCTTTCACTTGCACCTCAAAGACCTGAAAACTGTCGAGCTTTGGATGGGAATTGAGTGACTGATGATTCATTAATTAACTTATTGTAATACCCAATGCAACTCAGTTTCTGTAGATGAACTAACCAAAAGGCCTACTTACCTTTTAACAATAAATAGTCATACAGGGTTATATGTCAGAGTGGGTAAAATACACTTCTTAAAGACCTTTTGCTTCTTTTAGACAGCTCACAGTAGCTCTCTAAAAACTATGTGAGAGAGTTTATGGTCAGATTTAAACAGAGGAGTCATTTGTTACTGTATGTGGTATTAGTCTTAGTCTGTGTATATCTCTTAGACATCCATGTTATTGTGTTTGTTTATTGTATCACACTCTGTCAAGCTGATTGTGATTCTGCTGTCCTTGTCACCTTGCATTCCTTTTAATTTGCAGAAGGACCACCCTTTTCATCACTCCCCAGATCGATAATAATTTGTTTTAAGACTTAGCGGATGAATGTAAATAGCCAGGCGCTGACGCTTAAAAAGATATAAGCTAACACACAGGCGGGCTGAGCAATCAGCTGAGATGCAGAGAGCGAATTCAGTGTTGCTTGTAATCTATGTTCTTATTAGAGGAGAGAGCAAATACATCTTGTAATATAATATCAGACTCAGCAATAAATTACCAAGTGGCAGAAAGCTGCAGTTGTCTGGCAAAATGGAATGTGTCTTTGTATGTGTGTTTACATACAGAATGTGTTTATAAGTGTGTGTGTGTTTGTCAGTACTGTATTACAACAAGGAGAAGATACAGAAAAAAAGAGTATAGAGGGAGAAGACGGCTTATAAATGAGACCACCTGAAAATGTGAGTCTCATGCCACTTTCAAGCAAACATAATGTTCGTGGAATGAAAGCAAAAAGGACCAACCACAGGATTTTATGATAGTGGATATGTGAGTATCCCACATACCATGGCACTATAGTACCACTCCAGATCACAGCTCAGTGTGGTCACAAGTACAAGACACAAGAAGTTCAAGTTCAGCAGACATACAGACGCCAGCTACAGCATACAGCTTTGTTTTAATCCCTTCACTCTTTAAAAACAGGTGTATTTTGAGCTCATTTCCCATTGTGTACCTTTGCAGTTTTTCATATAAACAAGTGAGATGTATAGTCACTCACAGTGATGTTCCCCCCTTAATATTACTTTACAAGATGCCTCTTTTCCTGCCATTTCATGTTATATGAAGTCCAGTCCAATAATGATTATTCCTTCATGAGCACTTTGTGACACCAAACAATTTGAATTACAAACCTGAATTACAGGTTTTCCCATGTGGGTCCATTTAGCACTGATAATGCAGGATGACACCAAACCTGTCACCAAAATTGTCAGTCCATATGACTCCACACTAATATGTTACATGCTTATGTCTGTCAGTGTTGACACAAACTGTACAAACTAAAACTGAACTTAAATTTAAGAATGTCTGTACCAAGTGAACCACACTTAAATAAACCACAACTGTAAATAATAAAGTTGCATGTTCACATAATAGTGAATAAAAAGGACAGGTCCAATAGAAAGAAGTAAAGTAGGTGAAGAAAATATGTTTTTACTTATTATTTCCTTACACAGTAACCTGTTTTACCATGTCTGACATGTATTTTAAAGTGTCCCCTCTTCTTGTCCATTATTTCTAATGTAGTGAATGTGATTATGCTAAAACATTCTGTATCCAGCGCTGAAATGTCAAATCAGCATACTTCTTAAAAAGCAGTGCTGACTTTTTTAATAACATAGGCTGGCTTTATAATGTATTGTTGATGTCATAGCGTTTACTGTTTTCTTGAAAGACTTGTTTGTGAATTGAGACTGGTTAGCCTTCATGACTGATAAGATCACAAATGCTTTCTTCAAGCCCTCCTTACTCCAAGCTTCCTTTAAAAAAAAAAAAATGGAAATATGATTTTGAGGTTAGCAACTTTATACTCATTTTTTTTGCCAACATATGATGTTTTTTCATGCATGGTTTATTTTGTTGCATATTTTAATTAGCTGTTATATAGTTACAAGCCACTGTGTATACAGAAGATACAGCAGAGTGGAGGGGTGAAAATGATGAATTTTCAGAGTCCTGAAACAACAGGGTCCCTCTGCATAAACTCTATCATGCAGTGAACTCGAACAAACAGTTCACTTCTATTCCTTCCACACATTTTTTAATTGTTTGTACAGCTAGATGCATCTTTGTTAGAATGTGTACATCTGGGCAGCTCCTCAGTTACTCATTAATTGTGCTCTGGTGGGCCGTTGTGTAATTGTTTCTATCACCACACTGGAAGTAGCTGGCCAAAGGAGCTTAGTATTAATTTTTCCCGGCCACAGCCAAGGGATTAGATGTGCTTTCCCCTGGCAAGGCTGTTTGGCAGCCACACTTATCTGCAGCGACTTACAAGGCTTATTGAACATTAGCATGCAATTATCTTTGATGGTCTAACTTTCCTTCTGGCAGACAAGACCCAATGATTCCCTGTTAGGGCTTTTCTGAGGACATGACATGAATATCAAGGTGCCAGTGAAGCAGAGAAAATAAAAAAGTCATCTAGTTGAAATGGACTCTCAATAAAGCTGGTGGCACACTGGAACACGTTTAAAATCCTGATTGATTTTGAAATGCTTAGTGTCATTCATCACACACAGTGATGGATATCACATATTGTTTTGCCTCTCAGTTGTCGATATGCTCAAACTATATGACTACTATGTTCAAGGAGTAGATATTGCCAGTGGTGACAGTGTTCAGAACAGTCTGTGCCATCTGCTGTTTTAATGTCTCAACCATACCCCACCTGTGGGCTTTAAATGATTCAATTAAGAAACAAGAAACAAGAAGGAAAAGTCTTTCAAATTCAAACCTTGTGACATTGCTGTACAATAATGGTCAGATCAATTAAACAGAGGGTGTAAAACTTGGTGAAGAAATCCTCTCTTTGGAATATACTGTATTTCATATACAGCAGTACTAAGAAAATATATAATGTAGGAATAAAAAATAAAAACAAAAACATTCACAATTAATCCAGTCATCATACCATAACCATATCTCAAAACTATTTAAAATCACCAAACAAATAAAATAGGGTCTGTAGATTGTCCAAAGAAAAACTTGGTATGATGCCCACTACTCATTCAAAGGACCATCATGATAAGTTGTGAAACATAGTTGAAAAACCATAGAGCATAGGGCATAACCATAGAAAACTAACACTGTATTGATGATTATAGTGCTCAATATGCAATTTTTTTTTTTTTTTTTCCAATAGCACCTCAAGGTAGCATAATATTTATCCTTTAGGGTGGACTCTGTCCATAAACAGCCTGGGGCCAGATGTACTTGCACAATTTAATTATTCTTTTTGATTTCATTAGAGACTGAGTTTGTTATTTTTATTTCATTCTTTATCTTGAAGTACTTTGTAAAGTCTGTACATGAGAGCCACAACCATTATTTTAGACTTCTGATTATGATTTCTATGCTATCACCAATGATGGTTTATAATATGGTTGCTATAAATAGCCACAGCTTTGTGTAAAGGTCATGAATAAAAACAGCTGCAGGTCTGTGGGCGAATCTTGCCAATGTGACGCAATGTGTGTTTAAATTATGCTACTGTACTTCGCTGCTGTTCTTTTCATTCACAGGTCTAGAGACTGATAGAGTAGCCAGTGATTATGATGTGCAAATGGCCTTCAGTGTGAACATGTATACCACCTTGCAGCAGGTAGTAAATTGACATATAACTCCACTTTTCACATTATCTGCATCCCCTGCACACCATATGGCTGCACTGATCCCAGACTGGTTTTTAGAAGTCGCTAATAGTTTTATCAGAGCTGGAGTCAATTTTCCCTCTCCTTGATTACCTCAGAGCCCCCAGATACTTCCAATTAGGGACAACTCTACTCCCCTTCAGATCACTTAATTCCTGTGCACCTCTCCCTCTTTTTGTTTCCCATCCTCTGCCAATCACCCATTTCCTCTGATTGCCTTTTGCTCACTAAGTCAACTCTCAGTGAGAGTGAGCGAGGGAGGACATCAATCCTCTCCCTCATCAGCAGTCAATAACTGGTCGATGGGAAGAAAAGGAGAGGAGGAACTCTATTGATGATAGAGGAGATGTTGTCACACTTGATTTTCTCTTTACAGTATATCTTGCTCACCTGGGGCCCTGTGATAACATTGGTATTGACTCTAACAGTGGAGGCTAATTCAATAACGGCAGAGATGTAGTTGGAATCTAAGTCAATTACATTTAGGCGCCTTTTTCATTGTGGCTGCAAACATGTAGGTAACACTTGATGTTAAAATACCTAAAACTAAGTGATTGATTAGAAGAACTGAGTATGTTTGTGCAAGTGTGTTTAACTGCAATAGTAGGTGTTGTAGACAAGACGATGACTTGTCTCTTGACAGTATGTCAGCTCATTGTATATTCTCCTCAAATACACACACACACACACACACACACACACACACACACAGGTGACCTGCAGAGGCTTATGACCAATGATCCCCTTATTGTAAAAAAGATTGCATTATTAACTACAGTCTGGTGACAAAGAGTGAGGAAAATTCAGAAAAAAGTCCTTCAATAATCCAGAGGTATTATAACATAATTTATATGTGTATGTGTGTATGAATGCACATACACATCAGTGCCTATATTACCAACAGTGGACTATCATCCACCACTGTCAGTGTTTTTTATTGGCAAGAGGGGACTTGCAATCCTGGCTGATGTCTACCTAACAAAGAGGGGACCTCCACAGCCTAGATTGGTACTGTCAGTGGTGAACACATACTGAATGGGTACCTGAAATAGGTACAAAGACTTTCTTGATTTCTTTCAGAAAATGATAATTTAACTTTAAGATTTTCAACACAAATATTTTGTATATAATCAGAGCCACTTTCATTCAGAGTTTAATTGTTTTACCTGTGATTAGTTACTTGGCTGCATGTAGTAATTATACTGTATCACACACTTCATTCTCATTAAGGGTGTTCGCATTTTGCTGTGTTACTATATGTCATTGTTATGAAATGTATACAGTGCCAGAGTTCCTCATTCATCATGTATTTTACATTTAGGTTTTCTTAGTAATTCAGGAGAGAATCATTTCCATAATGTCAGACCTTATTTGAATCATGGTTGGACTGCACTTTGCTGTGGACATTCAGCATCTTCAGAGCATTCATATTAAACACATTCCTGACAATACCAAGGCCAGATAAAACAAAAACAAAAAATGGTGAATTATTCTCTGTCTAATTAGGACTATTCTCAATGCTAATTTGATATTCTGTCCCTAATCATGCATATTACAGTAAGAATGGCTCTCTATGCTATCTGAAAGGGAACATGTGTCATTTTTTTATGTGCAATTCTATACAGGAAGAATGTGGATGTTCTTTTCGGTCAACGTTAAAACCATTTTTTTTGTGTGTGAAAAAGCGCCCAGTTTGATTTGGAATAAATTAATAGAACCAACTGATATATTAATTACTATGTTCTCTGCCTTGGCACAGACAGACACACACCCACATGCAAACATTCTTACTGTTTGTTTTCTAGCGCACAGTCTTACAAGATCTTCAGTTCTGCTTTTCTAAAGGCACAATCTTTGACCTCTGAATTGATGCGTGTATCATGAGCCAATATTAAAGATTCACCTAAATGCTTAAAGTGTGACTTCAGCATAAGGACAAGACAGCTGGGCAGATAGACACAGAAACAAAAAGACAAATAGGGAGCCAAAAAGACAGAGTGGGGTACCAATAGGATTTCACCGCAGTCATTCCTCATCATATTATTTTACTCTCCAGTGGAGGCCAGGCAAAACTACAGAACCCCTTCCTTCCCCATGCTTGTAAGAAAGGACTAATCCTCAGTGTCTTTATTATTCTGAATTTTGTGACATACTGTGTTGATTTTACACTTCAAACCAATCGCTTATCGATCAAACTGGCCAGGATTCAATTTATTGCTGTCCCTAAAATCAAACTGATAGATAAATGCAAAAAAAAAGTCAGGGTCTCAGTCATTTTAATCTGCTTTGTGAGAAGACATAATTCATGTGAAAATTAATTGAGTACAGGATTCAATCTAGATTATCTAGAGAAAGCGATAAGAAACATTACTAATCTTTTTTTTTTCTTTTTCTGATTCATAACAATTTACCACCACAACTAAAGCATGAATTTTTTATGTCTGCCATTAGGGTACCAATACTAGACTACATTATTACCATAAATTGATAATAAGTAAAGCAAATTGTGTTTTAATGTGAACTGAAGCCCAACTATACTAACCTAAACATGAGTCACAGAAAAACTTACACTGAAGAGGGTTAAAATTAGTGTCTTTGTGAAAACTTTGTTACAAATGTAGCTGTCAGGTGCACAGAATGAGCAGAATGAGCAGAAATGGCCTGGCAGACTGTGTAAGACAAACAGACACGCAGTGATGCAAGACAAAGAGCTTGTTGAGCAATAACTGCTCTACAGCACGTACAAGTTATGCTTCCTGACACATAATTTGATTTTAATGAACAACAAGTCACAAAGAATGAAGCTCAAAAAGCCTGTTTCCATTGGCGTCCATCTGCAGAGCTGGGCTAATGAAGTGCTTGGCACATAGCACCTGGGCAAGGAGAGGAGGATGTGTACATTTAGTCAGATACAAGCATACAGCCTCCTCTCCAAACTGCCTGTGTACATACAGTAAACACATGAGCACAAGCGTTTGTGTCAGATCAGCACATGATGTTTCTTGTATGTGAAGTTTTGCATGCAGCTTTGGAATATAGTGTCAAATAGCATAAAGCAAGATTGAAGTTTGAACTATCCCGAACTGTGTTTCTTTCCAGATTATTATATGTCTGAATTCAGTGTCAGTGCCAGAACAAAGGATCTCAGACTGAAATATTAAACCATCTATTGGGTGGTACTGCTGTGTAGTCGTTGTATTTACGTTCACTTTCATCACTCTCACCTGGCGAAGAGAAAACATACACAGCCTAATCACAGTTCTTGTACTCTCCACATAGTATCTCCATTCCTGGCATGTTTTGAGGAGGTGGCTGTCAGTTGTTCTGTAGCAATGGAGCCTAAGCATGTAGCCGCTGTAGGTAATGCTGTACCACTTAATGCGGAAATACATATAAATTAAGCTTTAGTCTAGTTCCACTGACACTAGCAGCATAAAGGGTGCACTTGCACATTCTGAGGGTACGACAAGTAGCCATAATAACATATTATCCAGGGATTGGCAAGAAACAACAAGGTAATACTTTTGTCTTGTAATACTTCTTTAACACTTAATATAAACCCAAAATTGATAAACCCTTGGTCTCTCTAGCAGAGCTCATTTGAACGATTGTTAGGACTTAGAAAAAGGGACCAGGTGGACAGAATCCTCCTCTTGTTGAAATGACTGATTAAGTGAGATTGATGAAGAAAAACGGAAGAGAAGGAACAAGAGGGAGAAATGATGCCAAACTATTCAGACAAAGTCAACCCAGCCAGAACTGGGTGGTGATGTACATGTAGTGTAGCAAATCCCACTCCCATTCTTGCACAGGATTGTGTATGGGAGTGAGTGTGGGGATTTGGGATTATCAGCTCTGACAGTGAGCCGTCACATATCTAAGTCAATGTATACATACAGCAGTGGTTCTCAAAGCTGGGTGCAGGGACCCCCAGGGATCCTTGAGGGGATTCCAGGGGGTCTCCAGCAAAAAGAGGAATAGTTTCTTTTCGACTATAATCCCATCCATTAGTAATACAATGAGAGAATATAAGACTATTTTGGTCATGGGTTTCATACACTTTCTGTAATAAAACATCTAAAAGCAAAAATCTTATCAGATGGGGGCCCATAGTCTGATATGTGTCAGTTTAGGGGTCCTTCAAGTGAAAAAGTTTGAGAACCACTGACATACAGTATTTAAACATGCACAAGCAAACACACTCTGACTCCCTCTCTTACACTCTCTTGCACACACAGGCATTTGTCTGTTTTGTGTGTCCCTCACCCAACCGCTCACACCCCAGCACACATTTACACACACTATAAACACTAAAATACTAAACAAGATACCCTAGCACTGTATGCGTCCAACCGAAGTGACAGCTTTTCTGAACATTAGAGTGAGTTAAAGTGTTTCAGATGGCGGTTTTCAGATTCATCATAGATCACATTTCTCACACAGATAATGCTACTAGACACTCTTTACCGTCTAAGAAATCACTTTTACTTACAGCAAGTGATGTGGGATGCCAAACTGGCCCAGATTATGCTTCTGTGATCATTTAGCCTACTTTACTAAACATTTTAATTGGCTATAACTGCACATCCTAATTATCTATAAACTAATGAATGTGCTCAATGAAATATAGCCTGACAGAGTAGAGTAGCCTAGTAGAGTAGCAAATCTTATACTGAAGAAAACTGGTTTTAATTTCATTCCATGAGTCATTTGCTACTATTACAGAACATAAAAAAACAAAAAAAAAAAACCAACCAGGATGCCTATTGCAACAAGGGCACATTTTGACATGCAAATAATATCTTAATATATCTCTTTGTAGCTTTTAACTTTAAATCGAACCAAATAGTTAATATTGTGATAATTCAAAGAGCTATTTTCAAATCTCCATGATGCTCAAGAGTTTGTTTTCATGGTTTTTCATGATGTTTGGAGGTGCATATCTTCAAGGGCATCACATGGCCTGTAGTTTTTTTCTGGGACCACTATGCCAAGTTTTCAGCTGTCCTTATGGTCTTCATATTCATAAATATCTGAATCTGTAACACATGCAACATTTTTCTACGGCTAATGTTACACACAAAAAGGTGGCACATTCATTTGGATTTGAAATTATTATTTATAATTTATCTAAGTACTTTCCATACTTCCAGCGAGCAGAGCGACTGAATCATTGAATTAACTATATTGACTCTATAGGTCGGTGTGTTGACTTTCCCAGCCTGCTGAATTTTTTTTTTCAGTAAGTAAAAGTTGCATTTGTAGCTTTGAAGGAATACTGCACCCAAATATGTTTTGAGTAACACTCACTATCTGTAGACTTGAAAGGTGCCTCTGTAAAGAGTGTACACATTCATTCTTTATACAGGAAAAATAAATAAAATAAGTCCTTAGTGTCATCTGATGGCTGTGCTTGTGGGCTTAAACTGAAAGGGAAAAGTTGAGGGAATCTCAAATGTACCTCAACCATTTACAAAAAATGATTTCAAAGATGTAGCAGAAAGAGACGTCCACAACATAGCTAACAATACCACAGCTAGCACAAGTGTGGAGAAAGCAGACTGTGACACCGTGCTTCAATAAACCTGCTGTTGCCAGAGCATCAGAGCAGTCAGCAGAGTACAAGACTCAGGGACATGCACCAGATTATGAGAAATGCCTGACTTCAAATGAGACTGGGACATATTTACCTCACACCTCAAAACACCCAGTAAGGCTAATCAATACTTTTTCAGAAAAAAATAAATAAAATAACACAAACACACACAAAAAAAATGGAACTAGAATAATCTTGCTGAGGACAAAAGTAGTCAGAGCTGAACATGACAGAAAATTGTACTGTATATTTCACATGCATGATGCGGAGAGTGCAAAGCCTCCCTAACAGAGGTGGTGGTGTGTAACTATGGGTGTGGTGTTTGATTATGTGGCCGTTCAGAGCAAAGCTGTCATGTTGCTTTCCCATTTAGATCGCATCTCCTCAGGGGGAAACACTTGTTCGTGCGTCTGCCGCGTACAGTCACGGCATGGCAACCTCGATCTCATCAAAGAGATGGGCAAACAGGAAAGAGAGAGAGAGAAATTGGTGTTTGTAGCAGTGTTTGACTGTGTTTGAGATGTGTTCATGCTCTTTTTTTCCCTGTCCTTGTGTGTGCTGATGCATACCTTTTTGTGTGTCCTCCTGCAATATGCCAGTGAGTGTGTGAACAATGAAAATTTAATGGAACCAACTGGCAGTATATGATTGCAATACATCATGTTTCTATCCTTTCAGCAATGCTTTGGTTAAGCTGGTTTCTTCATTTTAGAGTCAGTGTTATAAAGTTCAGGTACACGTCACAAAAAGTATTGACCTTTCTGCCCGAATGCCGTCAGAATTGATAATCAAGGAATTAAGTGAATTAGAGGCTGGCAAGGGCATTTAGAGAGGGTGAGGGATGGATATGTGAGAGGGACTGTAATGAAGTCAATGGTGCGAGAGTAATGCCCCATCACCCGGCAC
The DNA here is from genome assembly GCA_029490765.1 of Euthynnus affinis. Lineage (NCBI taxonomy): Eukaryota > Metazoa > Chordata > Actinopteri > Scombriformes > Scombridae > Euthynnus > Euthynnus affinis. Next base: position 18,948,421 of record CM055850.1, on the reverse strand, counting down.
TGACAGTCCCCCCGCCACACACACCTCCCCACTCCTCCCACCATGCTGCAATACCTCTGGGCATCAGGGCAGAAGATATTAAAAAACTGTGGCACATCCTTTTCAAGGACGATTAGACATTTCTCCCCTTTGGTCTCCTTATTTACAGATTGCCACAGACTCTGCTGAGACGGCTCAGGAACAGTATTTCGCAAGCTAACATTCATATCAGTCCTTGCTTACTAGGTGGTGCCTGGCATTTCCTTCTGTTTTCACCACAAACAAAAAGACCTTCCCTGCCTTCACGAGCTAGCTTTGAGATTAAAGCCTCTGAGATGGAGCTGCCTCTGACAGCCATATGCTAATTGATGATGATATTCAATGAAAAACCCGAGAAACCTGATAAAACTGCTCTGCAACATACTGAGCTACAATGTTATCTGCGTACCTCACTATCAATGACCATTTACAATTAAGCTTTATCTATCTTTAAAGCACAGTCATTCCTATTACTGTAAAACCTGCAATTTACTTAGAAAGGCTAAATGGGAGATTAAACGACCAGGGGTGTTAGGAGTATAATGCAGGATGGAGGATAAAGCATATCCACTTTCTTATAATAATTCATCTCCAATGTTCTTCAAAAGGCCGACAACCTTTCACTACTTCTCAAAAATGGCCCTGACTATTCCATGGCAAACTGCAAATATAGTAATACATGTATCACTTGAAGCAGCAATGTAAGAAATGTGAAAAAGAAAAGAATACTATTTGTTGACAGAGTGCAGGGAGTACACTCTCAAACCCATAGGAATACAGTGTCATGACAAAGAATGAGGAGAGGGAATGAGAAAGGTCATTCCTTGGCTTCTCGGTTTCTCGCATGGGTATGTAACCACAAAACATTCATATTCTTTTGTATTGTCTCTTTTTGGATGATAAAGTCAACTTTTAAACTTGATGAGCACACCACTGAAGGTGCATGGCCCTGGGTGTGGTCTACGAAACCTCTGGGTCCCTGGTCCACATTTGTTTGTATTCTGTCTTAGGCTCATTTCACACTCTGGAGAGAGTCTGTTCTTCAAGCGGAAACTCAGGATGGGGACACTGCAACAACCAGAATGTCCTGCAGCAAGCAGTGCTCTATATTTGTCTTCTCAACAGAAGTAGTCATATGCTAACAAACCAAGATGGGCAGAGAGTATGAGCAATAAGAAGAAATCCAACTCTCATTTACTTGTATTGTCAGTCTGTGTAGTCCAATATTTGATGTGTTGTTTTTTGTAAGTTTTAAAGTCATTGAGATTGTGTGCTACACTGTGACAAGTTGCATCAAAAAATCTCATGATGACTGTGGAACATTGGATGTAAGAAAAATGCAGTCATGTAAACTTCCTCTTCCTCTCAGTTTTGATGGTTTGTGACTGGCTACCTTAGGCTAAATTTGCACCACTGTTGATCTGACTCATGACATAGTAGGCAAAGGGAACTTGTGGGTACAAGTGAAGCCATACTTCCAGAGAGCAGAGAATGACTGCCTCATTGAATTAACTGTATCTATTCTGTGAGTTGGCATGTTGACTTTCACTGCCTCCTGAGATTTTTCAGTAAGTAAAAGTTGCACCCATATATGTTTTGAGTAACAATCTCTACTTGTGGGCTTGGACGATGGCTCTGAAAGGTTCTCCTTCGCAGATGATGACACCTGTGAATGAATCCATGCTGACCATATCTGTTGTCATCTGTAAAGAACAAAGCTATACCTTTCCTGAACCACTGTACAAACCTACAAGGGGATACTCAAAACAAACCAGGCATGTTCATCTCTGAAAGCAAGCATGACTTTTGATTCATTGTTACACATATTATAGCTGACTTTTTGTGAATTGTTTAACTGTTTTTCTAAGTCACAGTAAACATAAAGTTTTGTGGTCAAAGTGACTCGGGTCAGACTAATACAGCAGCACACTAGACTGCCTCACCAAGTTCAGTTTAATCACATAAAAAGACAGAGGAAAGAAGTTCTGTCCTCGTACTTTATAGTCTAAAATCAAAACTTCACTGTCATCTCTGGGAGATGTTTATCTCCAAATCAACTGAAGACTTGCCAGTCAGTCTTTATACTGAAATTAACCTTCTGGTGCCAGAGGAAGGAGCACTGCGTGCATACAGAGGCATGGAGGGTGGGAGCATGGCCTGTTAGGCACCTCCTGCCTTAAAAGACCCTTGCTTTATCTTTCCCTAATTTATTTTTGATTATATTCATTGAACAAACTTGGAACATGTTTACAGAAATCAAAAAATGTCCCAAGGATTTAAAAGAAAAAAAAAGAGAATGTGGTAATGGATGAGTCAGCTCCCCCTCTGGCATCTTTCTGTTTCTTTCTCTCTGACGCTCTCTTTCTCCTCCATCACTACCCCTCTCTCCATCTAATTAGATTTGTCTGTAACCTCACTGTTCCTGCCCAGCTTTCAGTTTTCTTTGTCTAGCAGCAACGCTTGATCCCATGTACCACAGCTCACTTCACAAATGGGATTTCATCTCACCACAGGGAGTTTTTTCAACTTCTTTCTAAAACAAGCCTACTTTAACACAATGGAAACAAACATGTGGTAGGAAGCGAGCCGTTTGAGGGGTGCAGAGAGGCTTGGATAGTGTTGGTGTTAAAAAAATATATATATATATATGTGTGTGTGTGTGTGTGTGTGTATAAATTCATGCTATGCTTCCATTATGACTGGTCTCTTTAGAGGACTTGTGTAACAGCTGGGAGTAAAGGGCAAATCTGTCAATGAATCCCCGTTTGGTTCTTCTTTTCTAGTGCCTCTGAAGGCTCTCTCCTTTATCTCTCTGACTGATGTATTTTTAAGCAACGTCTATAGCCAACATGAAAATGAGTGCTAGTCTGCTCACAGTGTTCAAACAGTGAGGTACTGTGTTTTGTGAGATGATCATGTATAAAGCCCCAGAGCTCTGACAGACCATCTGACTGACCATCTCCTGTTCATCTCACCACAATATCTTTGTCCTCACACCACTATGTTCTTCTTTCTGCAACCATCTAAAGGGGCGGACATATGACAACGATGATTTGTGCCAACTGACCGAAGCAAATCTGTAATTTTTCAGCTTAAATTTCAGCATAAATTATGAAGACAAAATATTTTTGATAGATGTCTGTCTCTGTTTTGGTACAGTGCAGATACTCTTGTAGGAATTCGAGAGTCACGTACAGTTCAGTTGTTCAATATGTCTGACTGTCAAAACTAAAAACTCTGAGTGACATTGGAAAAAACAACGCAGGGTGGTCTGGGAAAAAGTTGAACCTGGTTTACGCTTTTCTGCAACACCAAGTGCTGCATTGGCCATACATGCAAGTGCACATTTCTGATGGATTACTTTTTCACATGAAAAGTGTACTTCTGCCGTTTACCTAGTTGCCACTGGGATAACTTTCCAGAATAGTTGTGTATTATATTACTGCTGTGCTGTGTTTTGGCTTGAAACACATTAAACTGCAGCTCCAACTTGACTTCCTATATCATATTTTTCAATTTAATTGTCTAACTGGTAACTTAAACAACATGTCCCCACCAAAGCAGCCCCTTGCATTGTTTTAATGCAGTCTGAATGCAGCCTTAGGGATCCTGCTTTACTTTACTTTACTTTACTTTACTTTACTTTACTTTACTTACTTTACCTGTACAAATGGAAATTTATTGAAACAGTTAATTACACAACAAAACTAAAAAAAGGTTTCCCTTTCTAAAAAAGTAAAAGACAACATTTATTAGGCTACTATAATAGTAACACATCAGATTCCAGCTGTGTAGAATGTGTATATCAGCTGTTTAGAATACAGATACAGCCACTGTCTAATTTCATAGTTGCAAATGCATTTCTTATTGAGACTAAAAGAACCTATAAAATAATGTAGGTAAGATGGGAGATAGAGCTGAAAATTCATGCCTGCCTTGATTGTCTCTATATAGCCTTGAGAGATTCTGACTGACTGTTTCTGTTGAGACAAGCTTATGAATTGACAGCGCTGCTCTCTCTTGTTAAAAGTCAGTCTAGCTCACCCAGCAGCTGATCTCTCTCTCTCTTTCTCTCTCTCCCTGCAATCAACTTAAACAAATAATAATACAGCCAGATCATCCGCACAAGATGGTATTTCTTTAAATAGAATTAAAATGCCAGTGTTCTAAATGAATGGATGTATTGGTCTACACAATCCACAGCAAAAAATAAACATGATAGATTGGATACTATGTTTCATTTTTGCACAATTTGAGCAATATACCCGTGTTTGCCACTTTTAATAAATACAAACTATCTCGGCATTTAAAATGTTTTTAGAAAAAGATTTAAAAAGTGTCATAATCAACCAGACAAGCTAGTCGCCTTCCACAGCATGATATCAGTCGTTTCTGTTTTAGTGAGACTACCAGTTGGAAACCGTCAAAGGATGGCAAACAGTATTAACTTCTGTAATTAGGGGACCCAGCCAAAATTACTTTGGCCCATCTAAAATTGAAATCCTGGCACCGTGCCTGACGTCAAGTCATATATGGGTGGATGTTGAAGCCAGGACACTTCCATTATCCAATACATTTCTTATCAAGCAGCAAAACACAATAAAATCTTAAAAGCTTAAAAATTTAGCCATTACTTAAAAAGCTTAAAGGGCTTTGTTCTCTATGTATTAATCTTAAACAATACATTAACTCTATGTCAGTAAGCTTCACACAGTGAGATTGTGTTCTTCTTTACATGTTACAAAATGAAACAAATAGGAAAATGTCTGTAAGTCCAGCTTTTTTGAAGAATGCTCTCATTACTGGTAAAAAGACCTGTGTTTTGGTGTTCAATGTCTAAAATTAACGGGCTGAATCTACACTATGTCCAGATGGGAAACTTTCTGTCTGTTTTTAGTAAGTTAGTATTTTCACTAAGTTAGCAATTTCAATACTGCCTACAATGGATCAGCAGTGGGAAACCTGTCAATTACGCTGATGACTATATGCAGTATGTATCAACTATGTAACTCTATCTCAAATTTACCTAGGCACCTTCTTTATATACAATGTATAGCATACACAAAGCATGTATATTATATAGACTATTTAACCTAACAATTCAAGGATGTCTGATAAATAAATAGCAAAATTCTGTGCAGTGAGACAGCTTGTCTTTTGTCGTGTTGTTTTCTATTTATTTTTAAGCACTGCTTTTACTGTCACCACCGATTCATCGATCGTCTAGAGTAAAACCCCAGCACTTTACCAGCCCACCAGGAGCCTTACATGAGTGCATTTCCCCTTCCACCATTGCTCTTCTTTAGAGTCCATCTCTCATCCACTTACTGTAAGCAGGGGTGATGAGATTGCAGGTGAAAGGGCCTGCCAGTGGCCACTGATCCCATTACTAAACCTGTTTTCCCAGTGCTAAGGTCAACTTGCTGTAGCAAGTGATGCAGGAAAAGCAGAGGGAGTGTGTGTATGTTTTTTGTGCATTGATGTGTGCATTTCACGACACACAGGCTGATGTCAGTGTGTGTACAGTGTACATGGTTGTGTGTGTTCCTAATGGGCTGTTAAGGTCCACCTTTGGTTGGGACTAACTTTAGAGAACAGACCACATATTACTATTGAAGCACTCTTGGCCAAAATAACAACCCCTGTGTACAATTTTCTCATTCTGGTGATGGACTCTGCTGGGGTTCCTTTGATAGAGTTTAGAGAGAGAATGAGACAGAGAAACAGCGATGAAAACATAAAGATAGAGAGAGAAATATTGAGTAGCAGGCACAACGACAAAGAATAATAAAGAGTAAGAAACTGAGACAGAGTGAGAATCAGAGAGTGATAGCAAAAGAGTAAAACAGAATAAAAGTGAGACATGTCTACAGAGTCCACTGCAAACCTGTAATTTGTCTGCTGAATGTTGCTAAGGATTTATAAATCTATCACGGCAAAGCAATGCTGAAACCAGCAGGATGCCACCGACATAAAATGAACTGCCTATGGTAATAGAGGCACAAACGAAGTTCCATATAAGAGTCACATTCATCTACCCAACCCCCACTTTCCCCTGCCTGGTTTTGGCACCAAAACGAAACATTTCCCTAATCAATTTCTGGGCCTCGAGGTGACAAAGCTGTCCCTATTGTTCTGGCATTCAATGGTCTTTACTCAACACTCGCTTTGGGAAATGTTGTGGTTGTATGTGCCTTTATATTGCTGGATGTCAACAGGGAGAACACCGACAGGGAGAAATAAAGAGAGCTAGAGATAGCCGTGAAAGAGGCATTTGTACAAGTACACAGAATGGTGGTGATTTTATGTCAGAGTAACGCATTTAAGTTACTTTAAAAAACACATCTATCTTTGGTTGCTCTATTTCTCCCTGATGGACAGTGTATACACCCATGATACATACTCACACACACACACAGAAACACATATTCACACTTCAATCTACTGTTTTTTTTAGCCAGGAGGGGAGGATATGTTGCCAACATATAATTCCTCTCCATCTCCTCTCCTCTCCTCCATATCTATGTGGAATGCTTTTGAAGATGATAAACTGCTATTTTTCCATTTGCCCTCTGCAAGACTCCTCTATCTCACAGCTTTCTCTGGTCCAGCCAGACTAGCCATCACATTCTCACATCCATCATGCATGCAGAGATGTGCAGGGTGCACTGAGCCAAGGCTCTGGCTTCAGGCATTGTGGCTGGCTCTCCAACTAGCGACCAGGCTGTCAGACGTGACCCTGCTGGAGCCTTAATCACAGTATCTTCATTTCATCCACAATCACTGATTGAAAAAAAAAAGTGAAGGATTGTTGTCAAGGCCAGTGAATAATTCTGCAAGATATATTGCATGAGCTAGTTTGCTGTGGTGTTCCTTAAAGGGCCGTTATTGTGGAAAACAAGAGCTGTGGGATGGATTAGGCTAATGGTGGGGGCCTTCTTGTACAATAAAATAACTCAATTCTATCTTCTTGTTTTTTCTTAAACTTATTTTTTGAAATCTCAACTGTGCAACAGCAGGTTCTTTCCCTTCCCATTCTCTATATACTGTCTTACATTTCCAGATGCAGCTATTACTGCAGGTAAATATGCAGCGTAAGGGAATTTGCATTATTCATTAGATAGTATTCCAATTGGCTGGGGGTGAAGGTGGGTGCTACACCTCCAGCCAATCCGAGTAGGTGGTCATTAATAATACAGATTTTATGTAAATAGCTTTGGAAACAGCCTTCTGGAGGATAGAAGGAAATCTGGGCTGTAAGGAAAGATGGATTTAGAGAAACCTAAACAACTGTCGGTGAATAAAATGTCACACATACACACACACACATATATATGTTTAAAATAGACTCAATATCTTTAAAATGTGACTAATTTTGTTTAAAAAAAACTTTTTTTTTCATTTGCTGAGACCAATAAACATTCAAGGCAACAGAAAGCAAGTGGTGTCCTTATCACTGTGAGTAACAAAAGCATGTCGTCAATGTAGTGCTATTTCTAGTAGCATAAGTAATTGTATTATGACGCACAAATTAACGGACACATGGATGTTTATGAAAAATGCAGTACTGCTTTTGCAGTATTATGATTTTTTTTTTTTTTTTTACTTCACAGTGTGTATTTATTCAGAACTTCAGTATTAGCATTTTGCCCCAGGCAAACACAACGATGAGAATTTGCCTTAAGGAAGGAATCACTCCCACAGACAGGACAGGCAAGCACGCAACAAAGCACAACATTTAGTTGTTGGTGTATGCAAGTCAGTAAGAAGGTGAGGGTATATGTGTGTGTGAGGAAATGTGTTTTATGTGTTTGTGTATGTGTGATCTTAAAGGAAAATTTTGGTTTATTTCAACATGATGTATTTCCCATAATTGTGGGAATTGTGGCTCTATATGCCATGATCATTTTGATCTCTCCAGCTCCACTATAGTGATTCATAAAACAACGAACATTGGGGCCTATATCTTTCCAAATAAACATGTTTGCTACATGAATCACTACAAAAGTTTATTTGAGCCACAATGGCCACAATTATGGGAAATGTTGAAGTAAACCAGAAAATTGTGAGACAGCCAGAGATAAACTATATAGATGTCTGGATGCACAGTAAGCATGTCATTGTAGTATATGTATGTTTGTGTTATGCATAATATAAAAGAGAATTCATGCTGAAAAAGTGAGCATGCAAGCATCAGTGTCAAAGTGTTAGTATGTGCATATATCTAAACTTCATTACCAGCTTATCCATACCCCTGTACAACATAATACAGTCCAGTTCAGTTTTTGTTGGCTGTCTCTGAGAGAGATGTTGATTCAACTCTGGGAATTTTGATGATGTAATGCTGTGCTGGAACCAAAGGCATAAGTGTGCACTATATGTGTGGCCCCTCACTACTTATCCACAGGGAGAGTACGCTGTGGTTACATATAAAAGGATGGACATTCACAACGTATTGGTACAACTACATTATAATTACATGTCATATTAGACTAGTGGTTAAACTGAATATACATTTGCATAGCATTGTGGTTGTTTATTTTACTTTGAGACACAGACTCCTGCAGCTACAGTATACAGTTTTGGTGAGAAGGGAATTGCTGAATAAAAGATGTAGACAGCTTTTTATAGCAAAGTAGAGTGACAGTTTGACAATGTTCCTTCATTTGTCCAAGAATATAAAGCCCACGCTCGACAGACAAACTATGATCAGGTTATTCTGAGTTAGCAAATATTGGATGTGCGGATGATACGCATAAAGCACTCTGATTTTGATGAGTCATCGGTTCTAAGGGATTACTGTGAGACAGCTACCCAGACATCCTGTATCCTCTTGATTGACAAAACACCCTTTAAATCCCAATGTGCTGCACAATTAGCTTTGCAGGACCATATTTCATTCAGGACTGTCTTGGTCTCTCCCTCACCTAAAAACTGGCAATGACGAAATGTTATTTGTATCAGTAAGCATAAGTACAAACATATTTTTAAGAGTCAACTTGCTTGAGAAAAATCACAATAAAAAGGTAAAGTGTTTGTTGGGGTGGCCAACATAGCCTCAAATCAGCAAGTGGCAGCACTGCCAAGTTGTCAATGGGCATTCACCTCAATTGTGCAGATACAGGATGCTTTAAACTGCTGTTAGATGAAGTGGTCATCTGCAAGAAATGTGTTTGGTTTTGGTGACATATTTGTGGTATCATCTTTAGGACATCCAATGAAAAAAGTTTTCATGCTAAACACCTTCACATATGAGCCAATTCTTCTTCTTCCTGAAATTTATGACATTAACTCTTTACTCTCCTCAAATCTTTTCAATTCTCTATATCTCCCTTTGCTGTCCACAGCGTAGGACTATTATAATCATGTTTAAAAAGGAGTCAAGATGTGGCAGACTTGAGTTAAAGGGATGAATGCACATTCAGTAGGCAGACAGACAGTAAGATTGGCAATCCCTCTTATCGCCATCTGAGGCAAAGTGGGTTGCCAGGTTGAGATGAGGTCACACATGATCTATAGCCCAGTGACGGGACCTTGGCTCTGCCTCATGGCTCTAACAGTGCGACACACACACACACACACACACACACACACACACACACACACACTTACAGGAAATGGTAGCTTAGAGGAATGCTCTCAGTCAGCACAGGGGCAACGGAAGTCTGTCAGAATGAAGCTGTGTGTTGATGTAACTGCCAAAGTGCTGGAAGTATTGAGGTTGCCAGTTCAGTCTCAGACAAACAGACATACACACAAGCAAAAAAAAAAAAAAAAAACATAACTGGCTGAAATACTGAAATATTGTTAGACTATGAGGCACCACTATTCAGACTAAGCTGTCTGACAAAATCACAATGTCTAGCTATTCAGCAACACTGATATAATTTAATGTACATAGAAAATAGATATCATACAGGTTTTACATTTATTTACATATTGAATCTTCATTCACTCTCCTCTTCTGTACTAAAAATGTTCACTGGGCTGAGCACAGGAAGCCAAAGAGAGATGCACTGATTGACAAAGCCACATCCTGGCCCTGAGATTTTATGTGTGCATGGCAGGCATATTTACAACTGTTAACAAACAGCCTTGGGGGGGGGGGGGGGGGGGGGGGGGCACCACAGAGATAGAGCCAGAGGAGTGGGAGGTTGTAGAGAAATACACTTTATGGAAATGGTGGACCAGCGGAGACCCCCGACTACAAGCTGCATAATGCAACAAAAGAAGGGGATGATGTTTGTGTCAGAGTACTTTCTAATATTCATACGTTACATTTTCCAACTTAATTGGAATCTGTCAGGGCGCATTGGCCATGAGTGGCATCACAGCGGCAACTAGGCTGTTTCCCCACGGCTGATGAGATGCAATAAAAAGAGAGAGAGAGAACGAGAGTGGGAAGTGGGTTGCAGAGCGCCAAATGAAATGCAATTCAGAGTCAATGGGAGTCAAAAACACATTACTGCAAGCATGGCTTGAGTAAACCTGTAAAGGGAAGACTTTTTAAGACAAATACATCCAGCTATTCAAACCCAACTGTTCCCTCTGGGGTCTGTCCTTCTCCCATCATCTCTATTTGTCTGTCTATTTATCTGGATTTCACACACCCACCCACACACCCATGCACAGAGTTTTATAATAACTAGAGCACTGGACTTTTAAAGCCAATGCTGATATGAACATGTGAGAATTTACAAATAATAATGATATATCCGCCAATATTTGCACAACACATTATATAAACAAACATTTTTGATAATATATTTGGTAAGTTTAAGTCAGCCAATATATCAGCCTGTCCAATGCATTGGTTGGGCTCTAGTTTTAACACACATCAGCTGATAGAGAGACATATTTATTTATGAACCTCATTATCAGTGCCAGTGATTTCCAGAGGTGAAAACACATAAAAAGATTAATGAACATATGATGTAAACAATAGAAATATGTTACACAGGTTGCTGTATTCATGCACACTGTCATTCATACAGGAAATTAATACTCACACATACTCAACAAAAAGGAATTGCCCAGTGATGGAATAGGCATGTAAAGTTGTGCATGTTAGTGCTGTAAGCCTGCACATACAGGCAGAAGTACCTGCCAATATTATGCCATGTACAACACAGAATCTGACAACAGCTGACATTTCAAAATATAAGCCATTGTGTTCCAGTACATGGAATTTGTGATAAGAGGGCAAAATCCAGTGCACAATGACAGTTAGCTTATGACTTGTAAACATGCACTTTCCTAAAGCTGAACTGAAGGGCTAACCTTAAAATGTGTCACTTGCACACTGGGACTGGTGAATGAATTCCTATTTGGGTACAGCTCAACTTAGAATACTGTCTCCACAAATCAGTGCTAGATCTTACTTTGTAAAGAGCTGCCCTCATTTTAACCCGATTTACAGATATCTCAATCCATGATTGGCCACTAGTGTGCAGCAGTGTGCAATCACAACATGTTTTAATTAAACCCAATAATTTCCAGCTAAAACTAATTTCAATGCACAACATAACATGCTCAAAGGAATTTTGCCTAACGTCAGTGGTGACGTCCATTATTTTTTATAGTCTATGGTATGAAGACATTTTGAAGCTGCTGTTTTCACTGACACAAAATGAAGAGAGACACTGAGGTGGAGTTACTGTTTGGAATATTACCCTCAACATGTGATATGCCATAATATGTCCAGTAATGGCTTGAATCTTTATTCATTCTGACAACAGAGAGGAACATGCTTTTTCCTATGAGAGACTGCTGTTTCATTTGGGAGGTCTACATCAACTGGTGGGCCTGAAAGTGATACACTTTACAGGTATTCTTGAGAAAAGATCTGCTGAAAACTCCCTTTTTGTGCTTATGAATGGTTGGTTAACACCTTTTGACTGCATTACTTGTTAGTTTATTGAAGCTACAGCTGATGGTATCTCAGCCTCTTCTGTGACTCTGTGTGTTCTCTTGCACAATCATTGAATACCAACACAAAATAGCGACTCTTTTCAAGGGTTTCTTTTTTTTATTATGAGTGGCTGATTTCCCATTTGTCACTAATATTTTGCATCACTGAAACAATGTGTGCCATTATTTGCCTTTGTACAATTAGATAGTTTTTCATTGTGTATGTCACTCAGAAGAGATTAGTGCAAGGTGAAAAGAAGATAACAGATGAACACACACATAACTTTACTGTACACATATGCATATGTTCAGGGACAACCATAACCAAACACACACACACACACACACGTACATGTGCACACACAAACACACACGGCATATAGCTGGGAACATCTGGAGCTGAAGTCGATTGGAAGTCAAACCACAAAGCTGGCGGTGAACCAAAGCAGAAGGCGACAGATCTAGGCAATCACAGCTATCTCC